>JAODKC010000045.1:12505730-12530138 GCA_026777985.1 Mormyrops attenuatus
CCCCCCCCCCCCCCCCCCCCCCCCCCCCCCCCCCCGCCCCCCCCCCCCCCCCCGCCCGGCCCCGCCCCCCCCCCCCCCCCCCCGCCCCGCCCCCGCCCCCGCCCCCCCCGCGCCCCGCCCCGGGGGGGGGTGGTTTCTCTCCGCCCGAGTTAATTACGCCAATGCGGCTGAGCGCGTGTGGATCGGTGGATGACGCCGGCAAGTGGCACCTGTGTGAGCAGACATACACACGTGTGGGGGAACAGCTGCGCACACACAAGTCATCACACTGAAGCAGGTAGACACACACACAAACACACACATACACAAGCACGCGGATGGAGGTTCAGGCAAACGGCAGAGCAGCAGGTCGGGAAAAGTTATTCGTCGCCGGGGAAAAGGGCACAGAAAAATGAAGCGGTCGACGCATTTCCCACGCAGTCACGCTGATGTTTGCCATCATCAGCTGTGGGGCCCGATCGGTGACGCCGCGAGCCCGCACGGTACGACCGCAATCTTCACCTCTCCACGCTTTCTCTCACCTCCGCCGCCTCCCATGTCACACCCAGACCGCCGTGCACCCCTCAGCTGAGCCTCCATCCAAGCTGGCCACCAGCATGGCAGGAAACTCAAAAAGAGGGGACTCTACAGCCCCCCCCCCCGTCCGTGGGGCCGAACCTGACAGCTCCGTCGAGGAAACTGGAGCAAATTACATTTAGCCCGTTTGGGCTGTTGGTGCTACAATGACAGAATTGAATTACACCTTTTTGGCACCCTGCTGTGCCCAGCTCCACTCTCCAATATAGTGTCCCCCTTTTTTATTATTACCACTTTCTTCCAGAAGGATCTGTCCCTCCAGATCGCAAGCCCACCCATCCCGGGCCTCCAGACGTCAGTGAGTGGGCAATCACACATGCCGGGACGCCGGAGATGAACGCCACACGGACGGGTCACGCTGCCGGTCTGTATTTATTTCCCACTTAAAACTTTACAGCCTGGGCCGGTGATATTATTGCTTTCTGATGTGCCTCTGATACAGCCCATTACTCTATCAGAGAAGCCAGCGAGGCTTTCAATTCATCCCCGAAAGTGCAGGGTCACCCGGACTTTTACGGCGGGTGGTTCTGGCGCCGCCACCTTCGCCCACCTGTCTGCCCTTCGGCTCGGCAGCTGATGCACAGCAACAGTAAACCATGTATAAACGCCGCACCATAAAACCAGCAGCCTTAGCCATTCCTACGAAAACAAATCATATTATAAGTCATCTTCTTTTATATTATACTCAACGAGGGAATGTGTGTGTGTACATACATTTACCTTTACCTGATGCTTTCTACTGGATTCGATTCCCGGATGACATTTTATACGGCAGGATGTTTTAATGGAGCAATTCAGCTTTAGCACCTCGCTCCAAGGTACAACAGAAGGTTCCGTCCTGAGGCTCCTCCAGAGGTTTTAACTGTACCCTATATTTAGTCCCATAAAATGAATGTTACTTTTTTGCCCACTGACAGAACACAGCCATCACCGTGCTCCTACAGGGCATTCGGGCCAGAACCGATTGCTTTGGTCCGATTAGTCCGGCTCAGTGTTCTGTGACCCCTTTTTCTCACCATGTGTAAACATAAACTCCCGATCCGTGAGAAAGCACACCTGGGACAGATTAATGGATATTCTTTATCTCTTCTTTCCACCGAAAAAAGGCAGCGTGGAACGCCGAGTAACATGTTCCCATCCCATGTGGCTGGTCACCTGAAACGGTGCTCCTCATATTTTCACGGCTGTAGTGTGCAGATGTGGGAACTTCCCACGTAAAGACCAGCACGGACGTCGCATTTTGCATTCACACGCTTGTGCGTGACAATGTTATGTTATGATAACGTCTGCTTATTTGTATTTCATACGTCTGCTAATGCTGTTCAGGGGGAGCCTGGAGCCTGTCCCAGCAAGCACACGCCAAGGGACGCCCTGGATAGGAGGCCAATCCATTGCAGGTCATGCACTCACATGCTATGAGCAATTTAGAGACACTGACTCACCTAACTGCCGGTTTTTGGACTGTGGGAGGAAACTCGTGTAAATGCGGGTGGTGGGGAAGGGGGGACATGTTTCCCCCAACCCTGAGGCCAGAGTGTCCCCCCGCCACCACTGAGTCACCATACCCCACCTCATCTCATAGTGCCAAAAAACAGACATTTCTCCAACACCTCCAAAGCAAGGGGACTGGAGCGAGGGACCAATTTAATTCCCAGCAACTCCAAGCTGCCCAGAGCACAGAGACGACACCATAAATTTCTGGAGAAGGTTTGATGGACCTTCCCACCATCAGCCTTCACAGACAAACCCCCCCCAGCTATAGCATGAGGTCTCCCACACCTTTAACAAATCATCCAAGGCAGGCAAAAGTTGTCCGTCTTAACAAGGCCGACGATCCCCATGGGGCCACGGTGTCAACCAGCGTCCATCACCGCAACTTCTCAGCTGCATATTAGAGCTTAATATCCCAGGTACACAAATTTTAATGGAATGAGGAACTCGGAACTCGGGATCTGCTCTGCTTTTCAATACGCTTCTAACTGCAGCAGGAGGACCTACAGTCGAAGAAAGGACAGCGAAACATATTAAAGTGGACCCACTACCATTAGGAGGATGATCTTAAGGTATGCGACTCCACATTCCAGCTTAATTCACCTCCCAGGAAGTCCTCACCTAATGCCCGGAATGCCACAGGCAATAGTGAGAAGATGCATTTCAGCAGAGGTGGAAAGTTCAGGTCCAGAAAGTACAAATCCAGACCAAGGTTTTGTTTCAACCAACCAGTTGAGCATAAAGTCTCACAGTCACAGAGTACTCACCTGTTTGGTTGAAAAAACAAACTTGGATTTGTACTTTCTGAACCTGAACTTTCCACCTCAGCATTGAAAAACTACAATATGTATACAGTTTATTTTATTTGTCGTGACAAAAGTTGAATCTGATCTGTGACCTCCAAAGTCACACGGAACATACTCCAAGACCAGCTGAAAACCGATCAGATTAAAAGCCTTTGGTCCGTTAAAAAAATCACCGTGGCTTCAGGATGACCTCCGGTACAAAAATCCCAGCAGTGCCTTCCGCTAGGATCAAAGGACCTTATAAAAAACCCTTTTGTGTGGCCCCAAACGGCCTGTTCCACGGTGATTTTGCTAAATGACATTCTTTTTCAGTAAAACAGCTACGTCCCACATTCCTCGCAGCCATGCGCGCAAGCTGAGTGACCTTTTTCAGCATAGTATTTGCCACCATAGTAGTTTAAAGGCCATCTTAACATGTGTGATACATCCAAACCTCTGCTCCTCATTCTCACCGAGAAGAGCTTTTCCCTTCACGGCGTTCCCAAATCCATCTCTGCATTTCGCCAGTCATCTCCAGGTGCATCGCCGTGAGAGGAGCAAAGAGCGAGGGATGAGTCACCCATCTGTCGGGCAGAAAGGAGGAGTGGGCCTCCTTCAGGCCGCGTTCAGGTGAATCCGAGCAACATGCCAATTAGAGTAATTAACTAATCCTCTAGTGCGTTAGCGTGAAAAATTCTCAGTTGAAAAGACGCGCTAAATAAGATTTGTTTTGTTCTGTTTTGCTGATTAGATCTAGTGGCTGAGGACCCAGCGTGCTTGAAAAACGAAATCCAACAAACCGCAAGATATTTCCATTCATTTTCGAGCTTCTTGGCACCTAATTGCTTAATTACAATATTTTCTTGCCCACATTTTGCTGCAGAAGTGCTGAAGTGAAACGTACGTATGTGTACGTCTCCCCAATGAATTGAAATGTAATTGTTAGTTTGATGATACGGCCTAAAACAGAAAAACATGACGGGCCAAATCCTCAGGTACGCAGCCACAGCATGGTGCTTATTTTTAATTTTGAATTACGCTGTTTATGCTACCGAATAGCTACTGCTGTCATAGATTCACTGCGCAATGACAGAGGTTCCCCCTCTGGCCACAGGTCCAGTCCATTAAGCACCACACCAGCTGTTCAGCGTTTCCGAAAAAGGTCGGGATTAATTATTCAGGTGTTCCGGATGTGTCCCCAACTGTATGCGCGGGGTCCTCTAAGCGGGGGCCAACCTGGCCATCTGCCACGTCAGGCTAACCGGGAGTGGGGGGTGGAGGATGGGAGATCCTGTCATCAGAAGATCAGGCATCACCCAGTAAGAGGGAATTGCAGGTTTTAATTAAACGACATGTGTGCCTTCCTGCGCAACCGGAGACGTCACCAAAGCCTGGAGGTGGGCCGTAATGGAGCGGGTCCACCATGGCGTAAGATACGTCCTCAGAAACAAAAAGTCTAAATGGGCCTGAATGAGCTGCTCTCTCCGGTACGAATACCAAATCTCAGACGGTGCCAAAAACCGAAAGGTGGGAGAGGAAACAACCATCAGAGATATAGGAAACCCGGCATTTCGATCACAGCGGATTTCGGAGCCGTGCCAGGGTTTGGCGGCTAGCAACTCGATATTGAAACTTTCCTGGAAGAAATTCCCTCTGTTCAGATACCCGCACAGAGGCAAAACAACCACAGCAAAACAGCTTTATTTTAGTGGCTATATTATCATGTAGCCTCTTTCTTGCAAAGTTAAAAAATCTCCATGTTTACACTTCTCCGAGTTCCTTAGACTTCCATTTCCATTCATTTTATATCTTAGGTGTTCAGCTTGTCACTCAAGACATTAGTCTGCAGCTATTAAAAATACTGCAGGTATTAAAAATAATACCACTGTGGAAATGCGCCCCTTTTAAATGTTTCACGCTCTGAACAGATTATAGCCTTTGGCTTGAGGGAAAATGATGATAAATAATTACTAGCCCGTTAACTTAAGAGAACAGTTGGGTTCACATGTCAGACATGGTCAATCACGTTCTGTAACGAAAAGCACCGTATCGGCGTGGCATCAAGTCTGATTGCTGAATGATTTCCTATGAGGTCTCCCACTGCAGTTAAAAAAGTCATGTAGCTCTTAGTCTCACATGAAAAAACAGAGTGTAAAACAGTGGAAAGACCTACAAAAAAAGAAAAAAAAACGATTGGATCGCAACAGGTTAATCCCAGTTAATGCAATCATCCTGCAGAGTACTCTGCACCGGGTGAGGAATCGATAAGGGAACAGATGACCGGCAAGCAGAAGATTTACGTGGCTGGAGTCACAGACCCTGGAGGTCTTGGGCTGTGTGTCAGGAAACCCGACTATCAAAGCACGGGACATTGCACCTAGGATGATCTTCAGAGATTGTGATCTCACAGGGAGATCCGGGGGCAATCTGCTGAAGTCGCTCGCCAAGTCAAGGCCGACGGTCAGCGCAGGGGTGGGGTGGGAGGTGGGGGCATATCGAACGGACTTCCCGAAGTGTCTCACTAGCCATAGAGTGGAGTTCACAGAAATGTTTAGCAATGCGGTCACATCGTGCGAGTTCTAATTAACGGAGACTCCGGTAAATGACTTCAGAATTACACTTCATCTCTGTCTGCTTGTCCCTTGTGGAGGTGGACGGATAGCTAGCATTGTCTTATATTTATGTGAATCGTTTGCAGCCCTTGTCGGCGACATTTGGTCTGTGGAGCCATACCGTGCGCCAGCTGCCTGCCTGCACCCGGGCTTGGCTACTCCACCATCTTGCCCGTTAACAACACCCTCCTCCCCACTATACATGAGTGGTACGCCCCCCCCCTCCCTCATTCCTCACCTTCCATCACTGCTGGCTCTCTGAAATGTCAGAAGGGCAACAGTCTCTGGTATCACTTCACCAGCTTTAATTTATGCTGCTGAATGGCTGGGGGGGGCGGTTACCAGGGACATCCAGAGCACTCCATCGATTCTGGATAAATGCATTAAAGAATCCGCATGGTCAATAAGGGCCCCACAACAGCAGCGACCAGTCAGTTGTTCCCGACCTGTGGACTCCCTGGCGGCCCAGCGACCTGGCATTGAATGGCCACCCAAGATTTTCAAGCCATTGGGTATTTGTTTTTTTTTTAAACATTAAGTAAACAAATTGTAACTAGAGCTCTGCAGAGTTTTGATTTCAGGATCGATATGAGGTCACGGGAGGAAATTACCTCGGCGATACTGAACCCAAACAGACTAGATTACCTGTCGTAGGAATCGCTCTGCCAAGCGCCAGTTTACTCAGTGAGCTTTGCTGTTTTTAACAGCTACCAGATAACATTAAAAGGAAAGACTGTCCCCCTGGTGGACAGGCCCTGTCAATGCACCAGGACCTGAGTGGATGATAACATGACAGAACCCGTGTATTGCCTCAATTTACTTAATGAGTTTTGTTATTCTAAAGAGCTAGCAGATACCTTTAAGGCTCCCCTGGTGGACAGGCCTTGTCGGTGCAGCAGGCCCTAACTGGTTGATAATATGATAAAACACATATTGCCACCTGCTGGAGGAGGGTAATAATCAGCTTATGCCAGCTGCAAATCTCAAAATGCTGCCTTACTACAAGCATTCACATGTCACACGTGTTTTGGCCAGAGCCTGTGGCTCCCGTTGAGCGCCAAAGGAGCTGCATGTGTGACCGCGATGTCTGTACCTCACGAGGGGCCCGGTTATGTCGGATGCATTTATCAGGCTTAATTGGAGAATTGGTGGAAAGCCGCACAGACCGCACTAAACATGGCACTGTCTTTATGAGAAGAGGTATGGCCTCCACTTGCCATGGAAATATACTGTCCTGCTAATCAGTCTTTAATGAATTATAATTCAGAGGAGCCGAAGATAAAATAAGCTCAACAGATGTTTTTCCCTCTTATTCTCGGGCCAGATTAAATATTCCTTGGTTCCATTAACTCAAGAGGGATTTGCATGATCAACAGTTAAATTACGTGCAGGTCCATCAATGCTGATAGCAGTATTCTTCAAAGTGAAAAATAGAATAGACACACACGTAGTTCCATCTCCCCTTCATCATCAATTTTTTCCACATATTGGGCTGTCAGATACATCCAGCCTCTGAGAATGCACTTCTGCACCAACGGGACGGCGCTCTGGAGCAAGTGCAAAGGTCCCAGCCATATCCAGAACCCAACTGGCCGGTGCCGGACCATGTGACAGGGACCGCATGGGTGCCTCTGCCGGCAATGCCTCCTGTTCCGAAAAGCCAGTGGCACACTGCGGGTTTCTGCTCCCGGCACATCAGGAAGTACTGACAAGACCGTTAGTCGTGCAGAGCAGCAGCTGCTATAGACCGAGGGATTGTGGCCGATGGCGGGGAGAGAGAATAAGAATGGGGAGAGAAATGGCGAGGAAAACTAAACGGAACGCAGCACTAGTCACAGCAGCAGAGGACTTGTAAACCAAGGATTTATCGTCGATTTATGGCCGACGTGGTTAGAGAGTGAACGCTGTCATTGAATGAAGGCACCAGATAAGCATTCGTTTAATGAGGAGCTGGTGTGAGAAGGGAACTGGAGATTATAGGATTATGGGAGTTAAGGGATTGGGAAAAGAGGTGCACAGACAGCAGCCCACATTCTCAAAGGGAACACCGGCATCATCAAAGCATCTCGGTAACAAGTAAGAGGCAGCGTCCATTTAGAGTGGCCAGCAACTGACGTCAAACACCAGTATCTGGATATATTGGTTTTAACGCTTTACACCCAGGCAGCTCTTCATGGCTTTAGCCTGAGGGTGGGAGTGTGTGTTTGGGGGGGGGGGGATTCAGGAGGATTCAACTCTAAATGCACCCCAGTGTACATGAACCCCCCTCCCCCCAGGAGCTGAGGTTGAGCAAACCACATTGCTTGTGGAGCAAACATGTTTTATCTGCAACTCTCTGAACTGAAAACTTTTGTGCAGGCTGTGCCAGAACCTCCTGACCCAAATGGGCTCACTTCAGATGACAAGGGCAGCCTGATATTTCAGCAGCGAGGGGTTGCCTGCATAGCCCTAGGCCATGTGGCTGACGAAGAACCTACAGCTAGTGAATGCAGATCATACGGGACAGGGACACCAAAACCAGGGGGCTCAAATCCACAGAGTGACTCAGCTATTGTACCGTGCATCTTTGAGCATGGTATTTCTTCTAGAAAATTCTGTTAATTAATCAATTATATCTGTCATTTTGTGTATGTCTCTGTGCCTGTGGTCTGAAGGTCCCCAGTTCGAGCCCAGCCACAGCACATCTGTGGGCCCTTAAGCAAGCCCCTTAACCCCCCCCCCCCAGTTCCCTGGGCACTGCAACAGGTGGCTGCCCTTCGCGGCAAGCTTGCTCTCACCTACAAACAGCGAGTTACGGGAGGCTTAAAGAGAATTTCCCAATGCTATCAATAAAATATCAATTGTTATTATACACAACCTCTCCAACTAACCAAATAAGGAGATAGATCTACACCTAGCTTATATAGTGACAGCGCCCCCTAGCGCACAGGCACTAAACTTCAGCATTAACTCCTCCAAGCCACAGAGGAATATGCATTGGGGCTTTACCAGCATCACTTACCATCCCAAACGTGAGAAGAAATACCAGTGGCCTCTCGCCTTCTCTAGCATATAAATATATATATATATATATACACTGTACGGGCGGACATGAATTATGCAACAGGTTATTGGAGATTCTCTCACAAAATTCACACCTCCTGCCCACGTGCTACCTCCGGCCATCGGGGGAGCTAAACGCGGACGTGATGTTTTCACTCGCTGGCCTCTTTGACATGCACAAAGCATGACAGACCCTCAAATATCTTACAGCTCATTAGTGTGTCCTCTGGCTAAGCACCAGCATTCCCAGAAGCACACACTTATGAAGCAGATCGAACCGCCATCGCCAGGCTCTGGTGGACTGGGGGGGGCAGGGGGCACCATCGCATGATGCGAGCATGACCAATGTTAGGCAAGGTCCTCCAGCGCCAGAAAGCCGCTCAGCAGATGAGCGAGGAACATCCGTCTTTGGATCTTTAATTTATATTTTCCCAGTCGATAGCCCTCCGGGTCCCAGCAATATAGATGGAATCTAAAGAAATATATCAGAAGCTATCAAGTGAGATTTCTTGCCAGGTTCTGTCCCCGATAACATCGCTCACCGAAGCCTAATTACAGCATTATGACAAGAATGTGTGAAATTCTTGAACGCTGACTGAGATCTCAGATACCGGAAGCTTCTCGGCCCACTGACACGCTGCTGTATCGGCACAGAGAGGCGAGTTGTGGCTATGTAGCCTCGTGTTGAGTACATAAACATCCCAGGTGCTGTGTAGCCTCGTGTTGAGTACATAAACATCCCAGGTGCTGTGTAGCCTCGTGTTGAGTGCATAAACATCCCAGGTGCTGTGTAGCCTTGTGTTGAGCATATAAACATCCCAGGTTCTATGTAGCCTTGTGTTGAGCACATAAACATCCCAGGTGCTGTGCTACCTGCTTATAGGGTTGTGGAAAACAAATACTGCAAGTTAGCTGGAGCAGTGCTATGATTTAAGGTGGGTACTGCATAAGAGGGACCATAATTCATATAGAGGGACCATCCTTATCATTAGCCAATCATATGGTTTGAACTGATGATTGACAGGGGAGGGCGGACCCCAGGAGCCAATCAGCTTTCAGCTAGGGCCAGCACCCCTGTCAACTGGCCCCTGTATATACCCCCCTGGTATTTGGGAGTCGACGTCTGCACTCCACAACAGACGTCCGTGGTGGTGGATCTTTTAATGACAGAGGCTCTGATGCGGATATTAGCAGCAAGAGGCCCCAACTGATCTAGCCAGGTGAAGCCCGACACAACAAATCCTGGTTGGCGACGAAAGTCAAGGTCTGACACTGATTTCTGCAGGGACGAAGCACGGCAGCCCATATAGGCCTTGTGTGGGCCTTGTGTGGGCTTTGAGCATGAACCAGGTCAAATTAACGATGTGCCGTCTACCTTAGCAGCAGTGAGGAGAAACTCGATGGGGAATCCAATGGACAATCGCTTCTTGGAATCAGAAATGTAGGTCTGCCGCAGAGGCGTTGCTAGATCCTGTTTAGGGGGGGCTTCAGCCACCTTATTATCTATGTCAGCACCGCTAAAATTATTTAGCAATCTGTGTTGCATTTTCATACAATTTTGTTTGCAAACGTAATTTTATGATCCCCAAAGGTCAATTCCTAGAATTATTCCTGGTCTACCTGGTCGTCAGGTCAGAAAAACAAAAGGAGGCAAACATCTGTGGTATATATTTAAACCTGGTAGGTTATATAGAATGACTTGGGTAACTCCGTTACCATGGAAAGTGCGTAACGCACCTGTACAGTGAGCCTTTACCCGTGTGTGCTGGAACAAACGCTGAGATTCGGGCATGTAACGGTTCCGTGGCGATCTGGCAGCCACGCCCGCCCACCTTTCCATCCGCCTCTGGGGTACCACAACGTGCCTCACATCTCCGACCTCCCCACACTTACGTTTCAGAATTTGCATAATCAGGATCTCATTTTCCCTGCTCACAGGAAGCCGGCTATAATCCCAACATGGCGAGTTATTATGGCTTATGTGGGGGGGTGGGGATGGGGGTGGGCAGCCAGCCGATTCCGTGCCAGTTTCCCTGACCAAGCGTCTGCACCATCTCATCTCTGAGGGCCTGGATGAGTTCAGCGGCACTGGCAAAAAGAACGTGTATGATGCAGCCATATTGTCCTCTTGTCCAGCTCCTAAGGACACCCGTCCACTTTCTGATGGTATGACCTTCTTAGATGTCTTCAACCTCTGGCTGACTCTGGCTTGTACTCACAAGATACTCATGGACACGTCAAAAGTAAACAAGGGTCAAATGGATCGGAGGGGTGCAATCCACGGTCCCGTGGGCGAGTCCAGAAGCGAGGGGACATTACAGGTCTCCGCTTTGCCCCACATGCCAGGGTGCCATCTTCTGGATTGCTCTGGCATTACAGATCAAACACATGCCCCCCTCCCCATCTCACGTAGCCTCCAGCATGACGATAATTGGCTTCAAATTAGATCATTTACCCTTCCAATTGAGCGACCAATCTTGTGGCCTGATAGCACTGATTGCCTTTGATGGGAAAATAAAATCCTGGTGCATGCACACGCGCAAAGTGTGTGCCCACAGTTGCGTAACAAACTCTCGCTCGAGCAGCCAGGTGCTGAGATTCCGCTATGGCTCCTGTGCCCGTTCGGAGTACTGGCGATGCCAAAATCGCAAAGCATTACAGCTGAAATCCTTCCTCCACTAGGATTCCAGATGCTACAATACACAGCTGAGAGGTGTGCGGGACCGGCAGCCAGGTTCTGGGGAAACTTAACGACACTTCATCTCATTGTTTTCCCAGGAAGGTCGTTTTTAGTGACTAGACCATGGAAGATGTGTGTGAAGACTGAAACATTGCCTATTTTTGGCCCCGTGTGAAAAATGACATACGGGTCTGGCAACAGCTACCTGGAATGGCAGGGAACTTTCTAGAAGCCAGGAACAGGACTGGAGATGGGGAGAATTAGTGCATTCCTACATATGCTCTACATTCCCATCTCATGCCACGGCGCTCAAAGACAATGAGAGGGAACATAATGTTAAAACCGCTTTGATCCTCATGCACGAAAGTGTAAGACATGGATGAGCTCTCGACTGTCACTGCTACACACGCTCAAACCTAGGGGAGGAGCCACAGATCACCGGTTCACTTCGCGTTAAATTGACCAAAGGGGGAACTTGAGAAAGCGCGTTCCTTGTGGCAACGATGAAAGAAAGATAACGTGAAGTGAAGATTCCCCCCAGAAAAAAACCACTTGAACAAGTGTTGGATTCAAGCAACTAGGGGAGGCAGGAGCAAGACATCCAATTGGTTGGTCCCGCCTCCTCTACAATCTGATTGGTTATCTCTGTGAACCAATAATTTTTTGTTCTGCCCTCAAAACATTTTTGTATAAGAAAAACCATGAGCTGAGACATAAGGCCAATGATATCTAGACACATGGGAGATGTACACTTATATCAGCAGCTCTTAATAGGCAGTGTTTCAAACAGGCCATGTAGTAGGTAATATTCCCTGTGCTTTTATAATGAAACAATCAGTTCTTGAACAACATGCACCATTTGGCCTTCAAAAAATCATCTTAAACTGATCTCAAATGCCACAACCAGAAAGCTCCGGAATACCAAAGATCTAACCTAAATGTGATTTTATTACTGGGACATTAAACCCAAACTTTTTCAAATTTAAATAGATAAAAATGCTTTGAGGCAAATCCCAAAGAGAGGTTTTACACTATGCTGTGTCTGCTTTTTCTCTCAGTGCAATTTATTTTTTAAAAATATTTTTTTTCCTGGACAATAATTTGCCTTTGTCCCATGCAGCAATTATATCAACAGGCTATTACAGGCCTCTCCAGTGGCAGTTTAACATCTGTGACAAAACGTCATTTAAGACTCTGGTCCTTCACCAGTCCTTGAGCCTAAAATTTAGGTCTTAGAGGGGCTTCGTCTGCTCCCTCCTTCATCTCCCTCAATCTCGGTTTCTCCCTCACGCTCTCTTCCTGTCCTTCATCCTCCCTCACTCCCTCCCTCCATCACCATGAAAGACAGAGAGCGTGTAGCACACAGCGCCGAATTTATGCAACAAGTGGAGACCACACTGATCAGTCGCACTGGGAGCCGTTGCCATACCAACCATCCGCTGACTCGAAATGGGAAAACAAGAGCCCGTGTGTTCGGGCGGCTTCTGATGACCAGGGAGAAAAAGAGCGAGGGGAAAAAAGTAATAATGGACGTGCCTTTTCATACATCGATCCTTAAGCATGAAAACAGCGGCACAAATCCACAATGCCTCCCGCCAGGCGACACCCAACATGCCCACATGCCGATCTCAGTCCTTTATAGATGGCCAGTAAGGACATATATTGACAATTTGAATACATTTTTAATAACCATTTATATTCAGAAGCCGAATTCTCTCAAACATTTACGTGCAGGCAATTCAGATCCTTAAAGAGGACAGTGTCTAGGACCAGAGATGTAGATATACATTCTAGACACCCTGACAAAATTTCACCTTGCCCTCCCCCCGTCAAATTATGTAATTGTACAATTTTTCATACCTAAGGGCCCCTGTAAATTGCCAGGGTTTCCATGCCACTACCGCTATGACGTATACGTAGCTAATGTGCTAAGCCGACTTACACACATGCATGTCAGCCCTATATATATTCCCACTGCACACATGTAAATACTCAGTACCACCTGCCACTTTACTGCAAATTATACCATGATTTATGGATATTTATGATTAATGTTTGTTATTGAATGTTTTTTCTCTTTGTACTTATGTCCCCAGTATCACAGTCTTGGGGCTGGTCACTAATATTTCACTACAAATTGTACTGAGCATAATAGTGCATGTCACAAATAAAACACTGTTACCTGATCGATTGATTAATTGATCGATTGATCGATTGATGCTTGGTGAGAGTCGTTGAGATATTGACAGCAGGCATACTTGGTTGGTCACACTCAGCTGGAAGGAAATGTTTTGCACCAGAGACAAATTACCCAAACATACAGTTTGTTCCCCATATAACATGCTGAATTAAAAACACCAATGTTGACATGAAGAGAACTTCTTCTGCCACAAAACCAGGCTGCTGGAAGTGGAATACAGATCCTTCGATCTTTGTCACGAAGAAGGTGGGTGTGAAGTTCTGTTCAGTTCCTGCAGTTTGTTCTCGACTGAGATTCATCATCAAAAAAATAAAAAGATAGAAACTGAGTATGAGCGACCCTTCTCTGGATGACGCGCTGTGAAATTGGGTGACATTTTGAAGAACATCTGCTTTGACGGTGGCTGGTTATTTGCCCGGAGGCGTTCCAGTCTGCAGAAAAGGATGGAGTAAAGTGGTCCTTTGGGCAGCCTACACACCCCGATTGGCATGAGGGAGACAAGATTCAAGACACTAGTGTGAACCCACACCAGCCGCTACCTGCGCCAGCCTCTCGGCATTCTGCAAATACTCGTTTTTCCAGTCCCGTGTCCATGTTGTCAGGATCACTAGTCTTCCACGTACATGAAGAAGGATTTACCCGCTGTCTTCTTCAGATTATTAAATTCACAAGCACATGCAAAAATATGAATGTATGTGAACGCAAAGCCCCCACTTACAAGCTTCTTAAATCATGTCGTATTAAACCGGCACGGCAGCTTTCTTGGGGTGGGGCTGTAGTTCCTTGCCAAGGCCATTATCCAGGGCAGTACGTTCTACGCGTCATTTGTCGTTAGCCTTGTTTCCTAAAAGCACCGCACTCAAGCTGCACTTTACGATTGGGGGGGGGGGCAAGACGTTTTTCTGTTTCCAAAGCGTTCCTCTTCACGAACCACAACCTGCGCACTCGGCTCGAAAAGCCACGATCGCAACTCGTTAACCGTGTCAACGACGGCAACGTCTACAGATTTGGATAATGTAACAGATGCAACCAATGTGTCGGAGAGTCCAGCACTGGGTTTAGACTGGTACGCTTCTTCACCAGTTTCCATGTAGTGTACTGGGATGTGGTCTCACACAGCCAGGGAAGTTTACAAACCAAACTCATACCGTGACTCATTCTTAAATGGATAACCAAGCTGGCTGGAGGCACTAACGAAACAGAGGCAGTCTGCTTCCTCTTCTGTGACCAGAGCGATGGCAAACCAAGCATGGCTGTCACGACAACCGTGTACTGCTCTGGGACATTTCAGGACGGGAGACGGAAGCATCTTTCCCCACCCACAGAAATCCAAACAATCCTAAAAGAGAAGATAAGTGACCATACTTTAAGATATGATGGGTGATTGTTCACTTCAGCTCTATAATAAACTTATTATTACTGTAGTTCAGAGGTAGAAATTTCAAGTCCAGAAAGTAAAAATCCAGGCCAAGATTTTGTTCCAATCAACCAGTTGAGTACTCCGTAACTGTCACTCTTTATACTGAACTGGTTGGATGGGACAAAATCTTGGTCTGGAATTTTTACTTTCTGGGCCTGAACTATCTACCTCTACTCTAGTGAAATGACAGTGTATCACCAGTACTGGTCCATGTGGCACTCTAAGCAAGCCTTGCCGCCGGTGCCCAGTGTCCGAGACAAAGTGACATTGGCTTGCGACGCTCTATGTCACACGAAGAGTTAACCAGGACTGTGCCCCACACATTTCCACTTTGCACTTACACTCATAATACACGTTTTCACAGCAATTCATGGCCCAGACTTGCATTCCTGTGTATCGGTGAAAGCCTGCATGACTACAGTGATGACTACCCTCTCCTGTAATAAGACAGTCTACCCTAAATTACACTGTTTAATTGTCAGACCACGTATCCGGTAATGACGAATATTTGTTTTCAAAACAATAGTCATCTTTAGACAATATTCACAGAACTTTCTGGATCTACTGTCCAGCTACTGACAGAAAGTCAGGGGGGTGTTTCTGTCCTTTATTTCGCCCAAAAACTGCCTTCAAACATTAAAAACCAAGCCTTTTAATCTGGGGCGAGATGAATGCACAATCCGCCCCCTGCTCAAAATATACGAGACAGCATTCTGGGCCCTTATTTACTCGCCTTGTGTGTTTTCTTGACTGGGACTTACACAGCGCGGTGAATTTTATTTACCATTGTCTTCCTCTGATCAAATTCTCAGCTGCCAAGGCGGGGGGGGGGCAGGTGGCAGGGAATAAATTGTATTCTGCACTCTGCCCTGGAACCACTGCAGTTGCACAGATTTCCCGACACCCTGTTCGTTCCTGACTTTATTAGCATGATGGAACAACATAAATATAAAGCATTATAATGCAGAAAAAAGGCAACCGCATGAAAAATGCAAAGGTAACAGCACAGCAGAGGAACTTGACATGTTTCATACTGAATCAAGATCATCCATCTATCTTCACAGTGTTTATCCTGGTGGCAGGTACCTACCCCAGGCAGCGTACTATAGGGCTTCAGACAGGGGTACAGCCTGGCCAGTCACAGGGCACACACACACACGCATAGGCCAGTGGTGGCTTAATGGTTAGGGATATGCACTTGTAAGTGAAAGACTGCAGGTTCGAATCCCTGACCAGCAAGGCACCACTGAGGTCCTTTCTATTTTACAGTAATTTTGTGCTGATTGGTCAGTCTCCTATAATCACGCATGTGTCACTGATGTTAATGTGAAACAGTCTTTCAATTAAAGAAACAAATCAGTAAAAGTACAAACGTAACCAAGCAGTTCAGCCAAACACTGGAGCCTTTGAGTTTTAAAGCAGTTCGTAAAACCTGAGGTCGCTCATAGTGTCCCTCCTGACGAGGATTAGGTGAAGCCGGAGGACCAAAGAGAGGTGGGATTTGAACCCACAACCCTGGAGGCAACAGTCCCAACATGCCACCTGTAACCATAGCCACAGGTGATAAAAACAATTCCTCAGCAGGGTTACAGGCACGAACAGAACATACAGGGCAGCATCTGAAAACGTCTGACCGTGCAAATACGGAGTGAACAAGAAAAGCCCCAATGCATTGTGGGTACACACACTTAGCAATGGAGGCATCAGAAGTTAACATCTGAGCAACACCGTCACATGTACTACATATATCGCCAACAGGCACATGAGAAACACACCTCCAGCTATTGGTAGAGATTCCACAGCAGAAGTGAAAAACTGGAAAACTTGTTGGGGCCCCGTGAGTCTATTGGAGCTGGCGGCGGTCACGTTAAAGGGACACCCAGGAGGCAAACGGCAGTATGCCCCACTGGAGACCCAAAGTCTAGCCTGCGGGCGATTCCAGGAGGACATAACAAACAGCCTGTGTTTGGTCTCCACGGAAACATGGGGGGAATGCAAAATGAATGCAAAAGGCACTCGTAAAGGGTAAAAAATTCCAATACCGTCAGGTATAACCTGAGGTGAACGAGGTACTAGCCAGGGAAGGCAGCGAACAAACCATGAGCAGCTTCGGGATGACTGTCATACAAGCTGTTAGGTTCTGATGCCGCTGTCAGTTATGAACAGCGAACAGGCGCACCTCGGACACGCTGTGCCTCAGTAGCCTGACGCAGCGCTGGGACAGGGAGCTTGAGTAGATGTAGACCCAGATAAAACGCGGGCAGGAGAATCGGAGCGGATCCTCTGAGGTCAGCTCTCCGGGGGGATGAAGGGTGACACTGGCGAGGCCCTGGAGGAGATCAGGGGACAAAGCAGGTACCGTAGAGGTGTGGTATCACCAATCAGAAGTCAAAAAGAGATGACGCAGCGGTGATGCCGAGGGAACTGCCTTTGTGGCAGCGGTTGGTGACACTGCTGAGGCAAGATATTAATGCTAAAAAATAAAATAAATGCGATGCGGCTAAGGGAAAGGCCATGAGGGGATACAGGGCTCATCTTAAGGTCTTAATGACAAGCGAAGGGCCCTTGTGAGGCCGCTGGAGTATGAACTTCCTGTTTGGTCCAAGCAGGAGGTGAGCACCTGGAGCTACGCAGACCTTCCTTACCTAGAGAATGTCTGAAGATATGTGGCCTAGTTACCACGGCTGGTTACGCAAGCACTTTCTGATTGTCAAAAATAAAGCGATAAGGTTTGGGGACGCGAGTTCTCGACATTCCGCCCGTATCTAGGTCGACCTTACAGTAGCCGTTCCTTGTTGGGCTGGAGAAGCTTAGCGACGCAGGGAGACCTCAGGGCAGCACTCTTCTGAAATGATGATCTGGCCTGATTCACAGCACAGTCATGAGCGAGTGGAGAGGGAGAAAGGGAGTTTGAGCGAGACTCTGCGGAGAGGCAGCGGCAGGAACATATTATTTTATTCAATATGTTTCCAGGGGCCCGGCACTCAGGAGGTTACGGGGAGAAGTGGCATCAGACCTGGAGAGGCAGGAGTAGACGACAACGAGGTGACGGCTCAACAGTCAGACGTGCAAGCCTATGACAAGTTCCATGGAAAAAGGGACTTTACCCACAAGCCAAAATCGGTATGACGCCCTTTGGAGCGACAGCTTTGCAAATGGTTCAGCCAGGAAATCAGCGGGATCACGTTACATAGAGTGAATCAGACGAATAGAAGTTGCTCTTAGATTCACAGTTTTCCACGGAAACATCAAAAGTATTATATCTGTGGTCATCTGTGGTCAGTGACCAATGAGACGTGTCAGACTTATGTATATGTTTGATCAACAGTCGCCCTGCACTGCAGGAAATGAAACTGCAGGAGGTGCAACAGAAGCTTCTTGCACATTCCCCGCATATATAGTTGCACAAGTATTATTATGTGCTACCTGTTCTGCACCATGGATGTAGTCCTTTATGACGAAGCACATCCTGTCAGCGAAGAACCTGTCCATGGTTTGGTAGCAATTATCCATTTAGGGCCATGATGATTTGGAGCCTGTCCCGGGAGCCGTAAGGTGTAAGACAGGGTACAGCTTTGACCGGACACAAAATCAATCACGGGGAATTCAGAATACAGTTCAGTGTCACCAGTTCAATCTTAACTACGCTGGATTTGGTCGGGTGATGGGAGTTGAAGCTGAAAAGCCACCTAAAATAAATACGGGGAAAATGTGCAACGTTAGGCCCAAACCAGGACCAGGTCTGAAAGCACCATACTGCCTGAGCTAGAATTAAACATGTGTTTTTTAATCCTTGCTGTGGTTAATTCACTCTTATTGGTGTGCATGATTGATTCCCTCTGCATCTAATTTTAGCATTGTTGTTATTTCCAGTCAAAGAAAATTTGATCAGTTGGGGTTAAATGAAATCACACGAGCCGAGTTCAGCGCTCAATCACCTGCTCCCATCGCGGCCCACGAAAGAGAAGTACAGATGTCTGAAATGACGACTATAACATCATTCTCTCGAAGACGCACCTCTTCCTCAAAAAAAAGGAAATTACCCTAAATAAAATCACGGCAGCCTCAGCCCGGCTAATCTCATCAAACGCTAAACTGCCAACACGCATTTATCAAATTTCAAGTTCATCCTTCCGAAACAGGTTCCTGGCAATACCTTCAAGTGCTACGGAATACCTGTTGAGTATATCCTGCCACGTTGTTCAGTCTAAAAGACCAAAAATATATAAATATGATGAGTCTTTTCCTCAGATTTTCTGCTTAAGGAGAATTTGGGAAGCATTCTTCTGTCTGGTTCAGAGGGCAGGATTATCGCTGGTAACCTCCAAAAGCTTGCAGCTGAATGGTTTCGTTAGTATGAAGGTCACTAAAAAACGACAAGTCATTAAGACAGAAGATGGGCTCCTTCTGGGCCATGCACCTGGCGGGATGCCTCCTGGCTCCCCTTAAGTGATGCTTTTGGAGTGAGGAAGCTGGGGGTGTCGAGGAGGGGGCATCTTCACACACCTCAATCATCTATACCTTCCTTGCCAAACTCTTCCACAGACATTGACACCATCTAAAGACAAGATCTTTCAAAACCAAGATTTTATCTACAGGTGAGGCCGCACTGCATACTCCGATAAACCATACGTAGCATATCCTGATTCTCCAGATACTTCTTCCTGATCACAGGCCCCTTTCGATCTCCGGTCTTCCACAGCCACCCAGGTCCTAAATGATGCTTTTTTGGGTGGGGGCTGAGGGGACTCACTGTGTGCTCCCTTAATTAACTGTGACATGGTGAATTTTTACAGGCACTATAATAAGTTTAATAAAATAGAAGTGTCTTATTTTAGATGCAGAATTAATGAGGCTACGACTTTTCTGCTTAATTACAGAAAGTGTGAAAATGAGATTGGATTTAAACTCCGCTATGACCCCACTTTGCTGATTACAGCTGTGCAGGTTTCAGACTGGCCACTGACAAATAATGGACCAAAATGTCAGGGCCTGTCAGATAATTATCAAGTAAGGGTGGCACGTAACAACAGAAAACATTTTTGTCTTCTAATGCCAGCATGTAAGGCATGGCCATATTTTTCCTCTTATGGAACTGCCATTGAAGAAGTGACTCAATGTCCTTTTGTACGTAATTTTATGATGCGGGGAAATTTTTATGTGATGGATTTATATTGTGAGGAAAAGGACAAAAAAGGCGTGACAGCAAAGACGCACCCTTGGCAATGCAAGCGGGTGGAAACGCAAGATGTTCCCCTAACTTGTGGTGAATCTCAATATGCGTAATTTTACTGTACTTGTGTTCTTGCGTACCCGTTTTATGTCACCTCCCACTGCCGAAGACCAGTTCCAATACTAAGAACAGAAGTACAGAGGATGGTAAAAATCCCCAGATGTTGGTCTTGCTCCGGATACATAACTTGCATCCTCATCGAACAAGACCAATCCCATGATTCATTGCACCGCGAGTTCGTTCTTGGAAGGCAAGTTAGCAAGACTGGTCTTGCCAAAACCTCAAGTACGGTCTTTGCATTATTGGTGTTGAGATTCCCCCTTGGTCTGGAGAAGGGATCTGTCAGGCAGAAGAGAGAACCCAGGAGTCCATCATCTGCACCGTAAGCTTTAGTAGGATGAGGAGGAGCTGGGAGCAGTGGAAAACAGTAGTCAATAAACGCAGTTCTCCCCAGCGAGGCCTGAACTCCCCTTCCTGGCTTTTCTCGCACTTCTCAACACTGCCTGGCCATTCAGCAAGTCGTTATCTCAATAGGTTAGAGCCCCTTGATATCCAAGGCTGTCAGGCTGCTACCTCATAGCCAACTGACAGCCCCCCCTCCCCCAGTAAAAGCTAGAGGGACATGAGTCTCCAAGGCAGCTCTGGAGGGGTGTGAGTGTGACGATGAGTCTGCTGCCCGCCTCTTCATGTGGATAGGCTCCGGTGGGTCAGCCAGTCGGTCGAAACCTGATGTTGGCTAAAGGTGTGGGGGGGGGGGGTCCTGAGGTGGCAAGGCCACTTGCAAAGCAGCCGAGGAGTGGGGGGGAACAGGAAGCGTGCCACGCTCGCTCGCACACCATTGCTGCCATTTTATTAGCAGCTGTGCAAGGCTGCTTGTACCGAATAGCTGATAATCCTGCTTCCACGCCATGTACCTCCCGGTGGGGCAAAACTAGAAAACGTGATCCTGAATGTGGGGTGCCTTCTAATCAGCGTCCCCCGTATGAACAGCATACGAACGGACAGCCCGTCCACAGAGCTGGGCCCAAAGCAGGGCGGGCAGGTTAAAAAACAAACAAAAAAACAAGGCACGAGGCCCAAGGCAGTTTATCGTCTACATACAGACCTGGACTCGCTCTTCCTAGATGGTTATATTTGCCACACAAGCTGAGAATCTTCCTTTTAACTCTGTGCCAGCGCTGAGACCCAGTGCAGGGCCCCTGCATGATTAATGCTTCTCCTTTCTCCTGAAATTCAAAGCGAACTGCCAGTGCGGGCCAACAGAACATTGGCAAAAGCAGCACCAAATCTGAGGCTGCACCTCCAATAGCACTCATGTCAACACCAGAGACGCATCAATGTCAGAATTCTGTTACCCTCGGATCTCCACTTCAGCTTAATCTTCAGTTGTGATAATAAAAAAAAACCCAGTTCTGAATCATTATAGCAAAGGATGAGATACCATCCAATTTCGGCATTTTCTTGAAAACCCCTTGCAGGATTCGGAAGTCAGCTCCCAGCCATTCGAGTAATAGTGTAAGCTGAATTTTATCAGCAGTATTCTGCTCTGATGGATGCCTACACTTATACCCATAAACGTCAGCCAGTATGCTACAAGCAAGCGACTCAGTGTGGTACGTCAGCCTATTGTTCACCAGCCAACTGAAGGGAAATGTGTTTCCCTAACTTGACTCGCAGTATCTTCTCTGTCCATCCTGCCTTATTCTGAACTACTGGTACCTATTGTTTGCTATTTATAACTCAGTTACTCACCTTTCTCTCTGAATAAATAGCAGGCAAACTAGATATGTTTTTAAGACCTGTCTTGACTTGGTTAGTTTTCCAGCAGCTATAACTGGGCTTCTAATTCCAGAGCTAGTCACCAGTCTAGTGCCAGCAAGTGTCCCAGTACCATCACTTTAAGGCAATATTTAGTAAAAACGCACTCACTGAAATCCATCTATCCACGCATCTTCCAACCACTTATTCTGTACAGGATCACAGAGAGCCTGAAGCTTATCTCAGACAGCACAGGATGCCACTCTATCCCAGAAGACACACACACACACATCCCACGCTACGGGCAAATTAGAGATGCCAGTTCTCCCAATCACATTTCTTTGGACTGCAGGATGGAGCAGAGGTACCTGGAGGAGACCCACAAACCAGAACTCCCTCATTTACGTACCTCTTCTGCTCTTTTTAGTCTCTACATTTCCATTCAATGGGTTTTTATATGAGCAGGCAGACAGGAACAGAAAAAAAAAATCATGACACCCACACATAATACCGCTCCTGGTCGCCCTTAATAGATGGTGAAATATACATCGGCACTAATTCAAAACGACTCACCGAAAGATTTGAATGAGCACAGGACCTGCTTCATACCCTTACATCTCTTTAAACAAGAGAGAAAAAATTACATTAAACAATTTGCAAAGATAAGTAAGAGACAGGCAGCAGGGAAGAGAAAAGATTACATCAATAAAATTACTATAGTCAGGGAGCAGATGAAATTAACTCGTAAAGCCAGGAACACAGATAATATTTTTTTCTGCCTATTCAGATGGCAAAATGTAAATTATATAAAATATGTACAGCATTTAATGACCTAACAGAGGTACTTATGCACAGAATCTTATGCATACAGTTATTTAAACGATTGTTTTCTTCATGCATGCGGTTAATTGTTTATTGGAACAATTATACCTTGCTGAGTACCATGAATTTTCCTGTAATTAAAATGTGGTACAATCAACGACTGGGATTACCTACACATTCTCCCCCAAGGTCCTTTATGTGCATTTTATGGTGGTCTGATAAAGGACACCCAAAATTAGGCTCCGTGTTGCACACATTACTGAACCTTAATAATGGTTTGGGAAAATCTGACAATTTACTTCAGATTGGCTTAAGGTCAGGCGTCTGTGACGAGCCCAGTCAAATGGCCTTCTTTACGCTAATGCCCGGGTAATTAAGCCCACATTAATCTTTTATTCAAATACCCCATTCGTGATTAAGAAACATTAACATCCAGCGTAATATCCCTAAAAATAGATCACGCATGAACTGCAAGGTCACAGGGACAGGAAACGTTGATATTGTACAGATGAAACTCGTACATTATCATTTTTTCACGATTAGAGCAAAGAGAGTTAGTGGCTAGAATGGATACAGACTGCAGTGGCCTGTCGATTAGAGCAGGGGTGGCCAATCTTATCCAGAAAGGGTCGCTGTGTGTGATTTCTTTTATTTAATCCATGTTTGTTATGGTTGACGCAAATCTGGCACTGGAAGGTCTTTTAACGGTGTCCTTGTCTCTACATGCTACTTTGTTTATAGCTTAACTACTTTTATTTTATGCTTTGTTTTATTGTACAGTGTCCTTGGGTACCTTGAAAGGCGCTAGAAATAAAATGTATTATTATTATTATTATTATTATTATTATTATTATTATTATTTAATGGCCAACCTAAAAGTTATCCCAAAAACCTGCGCATACATACACTGGTCCTTTGAGGATAAGATTGCCCACCTCCAAATCAGAGGATGAGACAGAAAGCAAGTGAACGCTTCTGCTTGAAGGTCAGAGGTCACACCATGGCAGGTATGTACAGAATGGGGGGGGGGACAGGAGGTATGTGGATACCGGCCCGTTGTGCCCAAGCTTATTAATATTAACTTTTGTGCTTTACCAGTGCCCTTTTATAACCTCTGAGCACCTGACCCTGAAAAAGTCTCCGTACAGCCCTGCAACATGGTGGCAGCCCCCCATCTTCAGTAGTCATTGACATCCTAAATAAGACTCTCAGTCACCAGGCATCATGCAATTTTCTCATTCTCCAGCTGGGGGCACCACTGTTACCCTACGGTTCAAGGATTCTACCCTACAGTTCAAATCTTAACCACTTTTGGTCTGGCATTGTGTTTTTGCAGGCTAATTCCATGCACGTCAGCTTCTTCGCACGTGCTGTAGGGCAAGATTTCCGCAATCAGTTGTCCCCAGGTGAGCAAGTTAGTGTGGATCAGCAAGTTAGGCCTGTGATCGGAAGGTCACCAGTTTGAGTCTCAGCAGAACAGTCACATCTCCGCTGGGCCCTAGGGCAAGGCCGCGACGCCCGGAAATGGCCCAGTGGCACCAATTAAATAGCTGATCCTGTGCTCGGACCCCAAACCTGGCTATCAACAATATATACAGTACGTATGTGTCTCAAAGGAGAGCATGATGGGATATGTGAAAAGAAGCTTCCCGATGTGCCTGTTCTTGGCAAATAAAGGGTTACTTCATATCTACACAAAGCTTCAGACCTGCGGTTTAAAAAGAAATCCGGATCATCTATTATTAAGTTTTTCAAACCTCCCCACATCAGCAAACAGTAGGGGGTGGGG
>JAODKC010000045.1:12530238-12548228 GCA_026777985.1 Mormyrops attenuatus
GGGGGCCAGGGGGGGGGGAGGGGGCAGGCTACACAAAGACAAACACCCCTCTGTTCCTGGCTTCGTTCTAGGGATGCTGGAAATTAGACATTACCATCTTGGTAACCAATTTCCTGGTAAAGCTGTATTTGAAACAAATAGCTTTTATGCATCTTCAAACCTCAACAGATCCGAAGGTGGTGATGGGATAAGTGAGAAACCATCTTATACGGCAATACGGGTCATTCGTTAACCCTTCACTTGCCTTGGAACCTTCGGCACCCACAACAGCCTGAAACGGGATCTAGAAAACAATCGGTTTAACGCGAGTGCCTAAATAAACAGGCCATAATTATGGCTGGTGGAATCCGAAACCAATGAATAAATTATTCTTTTATCATTTGAATGACTTAAAATTCATAGTAGCTCATTAAATCAAGGGACTCATATATATTACAGAAAATTAAAAAATAAAAACACCTTGAAAAGCAGTCACTTAAACACAAACAAT
This sequence comes from Mormyrops attenuatus, assembly GCA_026777985.1. Lineage (NCBI taxonomy): Eukaryota > Metazoa > Chordata > Actinopteri > Osteoglossiformes > Mormyridae > Mormyrops > Mormyrops attenuatus. Next base: position 12,530,729 of record JAODKC010000045.1, read on the forward strand.
AGTTTATGTCATCCGCCACATATTAAGAGCATCGTAACACCTTTATGCAGTCTGATCACGACTCTGTGATCACTTGCATTAACATGAATTATTCATGATGAAGACTGTGCTTATTTGTTTTGCCGGAGTCTCATAATAAAAGAAAATAAGTGTTAATGAGCTGCTTAATTCTGGGAGGCTCAAAGTGCTTCACTGCGCATGACTGGTCCTGGGACAAGCACTGAAAAGTCAGGTGGTCCGCACTGTGCCCCACCCTATTCCTGGCACATGCAATCCCTCCAGCACATGCACCCCAGTCCTTCCCAAAGGACTCCTGATCAAAGCTAAATACATGGCGGGAGACACAGGAGACACGAACGCCCAGCTGGCACTGAACAATTTCTCTGGGTTCCCTGGGTTTACACAGCCTTTCTGCATAGATCTATGAAAGCTGAGAGCCTTGTTCTGACCAATAGGCCACATGTATCCATACCACCTGATTGCACACAAATTACTACAACAATATTAAAGCGAATCATCGTTTCTTTGAAATAATGCCCATCTATTAGGTATTTCTCTTTATACATTTAAGAATGCTTAGCAAAAGACGCCACCGATGTCACGATTCCCAAAAGGTTTTTTGCATGTTAGACTGTATGAGACAAATTACGAGCAGCCTTGTCGTAACGCATTATGAAAATCCCGATACCTCAAAGATTCCCCCAGGACAGAGAAAAGTTGTAAATGCGAAATTCAGCCTCACAGCATGCTGAAATGTCCAGAATGCCTTTCTTCAAACAGAAACACAATCCTCTCTGCTTGAATACGTATAAAAAAAAATCTTCAAAGACTACATTTAAATAACAAATCATATTTTCAGTAATATTTTGCAATAAAAGGCAGTAACGATATAATAAAATAGGTGTAAAATATGCCAAAAAGTAAACAGAAGGACTTATAAAATAAAGAAGTGCCTTGTACCCATGCTTTGAATAATCACGCTGCATTACATGCACATGCTTTATGCAGTAGGTTGCAGCTGAATGCAGGCTGCAGCTCGATAGCCGTGAGCAGTTTCTGCAACGTGACATTTACTCCATCTTGCCGCTGCTTTGGTGAGCCCTTCGTTTCCCCCTTGGGGGGAGGGAGGCGTATCAAAGGCTCGCCTGGGAAGCTGTCGGCCTCTCATCCAGCGTGGCCCGGAGAGGGCAGTCAGAGGTACGGGCAGGGGGGTGACTACTCACCTCAGCTCTCCCCCCACCTTTGCCAATGGTGATTAATGGGTCATTAACGGGAATCAGTATTCCGTCTGTCGTGGGCCTGTGGGGTTTGGGGGGGGCTGCAAGATGAACACCCATCTGTGCAAAAGGGGGCGCGCCCCCTGTACCCGGGGTGCCGTAATCGTGGGGGAAGTGGGTCAGTCGCCGATGACGGTAAAAGTGGCGGCGCTAAGCGAACCTCGTCGGCGCTAATGAGCGTACGTGAACGCCAAACGATGGGCGAAGGCTGGGACCCCTGTCCCCCGTCCCCCCCACCTCCAAGAAGGCCTCTCCTAATGAAAGGTGCTTATTGCTCTCCTGAATATTAAGGATACCATTTTTGTGAGAAGGTCAGCTAGACAAAGCTCAGTAAGAATAAATGATTTATTACATTACAGGGGAAGATGTCAGGATGGCAACAATTTTACAGGACGAAGTTTGCGGCTGCACTTATTACCTCATTTTCTCCTCAACTACAGCGTGGGCTTCACAGCAGAGGAATTCTCTGTGGTAATCAGCATTAAATTATTGGCGATTAGTAGCTAGTACATCGAAGCAACCCCTCCCACACTGACAGCAAGGTGGGAGAGGACGGCCATGTTTGGTTTGCGAGATTTAAAAATAGGACACACCTGAAATGCCATCGGAATCAGGCTCCTCTACCCCCCGTCAGGCAACGTGCTACAAAACCATCATGAATCATTGATGAAGGCAACTCTTAAGGCTGCTCAAGCCTCAGTTAATTGATTTGCCTTTTAACAGGCACACGTCGTGTTGGCTTCCATTTTGCCGCAGCAGGCTGGAAACCTCAGCGCTCTCCTTCCACAGACTGTCCCCGTTTGGACGTCATTCCTTTGGCTGAATCAGAGGATTCGTAGGGACTCTTCCAACATTCTCACCATTCTGAAAGCAGCGCAGTTGTATCCCGTCTGTGTAAGGGATGCTGGGATAAGTCTCCATACAATGGCCCCCCTTCGGCTGAGGGGGAGGGGGGGCATCGGTGTCCTCTTATCGGTCCTCAGAAAAGCCCCCAAACGGGCCACACAGAAAGGGCCGGCTACAATTGATAAGTCGCAATTATTTTCTGGAGGTTCCTGCCGACAACCTTTGAGTGGATCCATTTTTTTTCCCTTGTCTGATGACAATATCCCAGCTCATCCGGCTCCGGGTAGCTGCTCAGTGGCTAATTATGTGCAATGACAGGTACAGAGGAGGAGCAGGGTACAGACGACCGCACTGTTTCCCACGCGGGATTTTCGGGGGGCTAGTCTTTTCAAAGAGCCCATATCGGTCAGCCATAACACTCATCCCTTGGTCACATACGTTAAGCAACATAAAAATTTATGAAGAACTAAACTAATGCCTGAACAACATAACATCCACACAACAAAAGCATAATACAATTAAACGTTTTCAACTAATAAATAAGTAACTACAAATACATAAATCCAAATACAGGCAACAAACGACACATAGTAACCAAAGCAGTAGCCTCGTTCTGACTATAAAAAGCTCGTGCCTCACAACTGACAAACGTGCTGTGAATTCATGTATGAAGTGTTACCTTCACAGGCACAAGCAGATGCTCTCATGCAACACATGCATTGACCGGGGCGGGGGGGGCGCGGGGCCGGCGCGCGGGCCGCGGGGGCCGGCGGCCCCCGCGCGGGGCCCCCCCCCCCCCGGGGGTTGGATGGATGGAGGGGAGTTGTCAAGTGTGAATCCATACCTCACAGCGATGCAATGCAAGGCTACAAATCCCATCAAATTTTTCTCCTGTGAGCATCACGCACAAGGGAGGCATGAGAAAGCCAGATAACACGCGTTCACATCCTGGCCAGTGATTCCGCACAACAGATTCCCATGTGGGTCTATGGTCACCACATGAAACAGGGATAGCTGGGATAGCTCTCCGGACAGAAGGATACAGCATCTGATTCCTGCCCCACCCTCAGTAACCACAATCCCCTGCTCTATCCAGCAGTGTGAGCTGGAACAGTCACCGTGGGCTAGATGGCAACAAAAGAGCAAGGTAAAGGTCATTCTGGAGAGGAGGCCAGCCGGCCAGGCCCACTGAGGGGGCCGGCAGAGGCATATCGATCCTACTGTCTTATCAAATCTCGGGTTGAATGAGACCAGAGATCTCGCTGCTTCTAATAAAAGGGAAGGAACACAGAATAGCAATTGGAAAAGATTCATGCCTGACGTTATTTGGTTATGGAGTATGTGTATGAATGGCAGTGTTTCGTAAGTACACTGTCAGAAAATAGGGTAAAAATTTGTACCTTTGCTTATCTGTGGGGCTGTACCCTTGTACCCAGAAACAGACTCTGAGAAACATCTCAAAGGTACAACCGGCATTAATGTACCATCAATGGTACAGAAATGTTCATTTCAAGGTACAATCACCTACAGCTAAGGGTACAATTGGCAGACCCTTGAGGGTACAGCCCCAGTGACAAGGAATGGTATCAATTTTTACTGGTTTTTCTGAGAGTGCAGGGAATTAGCATATCCTGGAGTAATCGGGCGGTTTAGGAGTTAAATGTTGCAATAATTTCTTAGCTCAGAAATGGATTTGAGATGATGTTTCAATAAGGTGCTTATTCTGAACATTATAAATGAAATAAGAACATCTTACATTTTAAAAAGGCCCATATGTATTTATGGAAAATTATTTCAGATAAGGCAGTCTCATAAACAAATGTAAAATTGTTTACACAGCAGAAAAACTAATAGGCTACTCCACTAAGACAGAGGTTTAATCAACTCTAACAGGCTGCAATACGTAGCCTATATTGACTATCACAAATATACATACCATGTCATTGCGCCATTTATTTACAGTTTGTGAGTTTTCGTAAACCGATGAAGAAAAAACCCTCTGTAAAAGACTTACGTGAACTGAAACAAATCGAGCGCGTTAAAAACATAGATATCCCATATATCACATCTGTGCTATATATAATCTTTCATTTTTGAGTCGTGTTGAAGGTCTAAAAAATGTGCATCCAGTTGGATCGATATCAGCCTTCAGGTGGGAGCTAAAGAAATTCAACGAAAAGGGATCTTTTTTGTTTTTAAGTTATCGTACACTGTCAATCATTGCCTGGTTTAACGCTATAGGAAGTGGGCTAAACCTGTCTGTGATTGGCAGCGCAGGATAATCCCAGCTGCTGCGGTACGGAAGTCCAGTCTCCCTCTAGTTAAAAATAACACAGGTAAAACCGGGAAGGGTCTTTCTGGTGTGTGTCCCTCTATATCTATTCTGCACCATCGGTGCTAGAACACTTTCCGAGCAATATGCAACCGTAATCTCCGGCGTCCTGGCGTAATTTGCAACGATTTTCCTGTAGATGCCCTCAGTTCAACATCCCATCGTCATGTTTGGGACGATCAATGAAAAGTACAAGGACATTTGTATTTAGAATACGATAAAAGGCAGCAGTAGATTTTAAAATAGCATGAACATTTCACCAAGCTGTTCTGCGCACATCCACAAAATCATTGTTTAAGGGACCGGAGCGTTATTACCGTCATGGTAACACAGGATAGCGTCCAAAAGATAGGAAAGTAATGGCTGAACAGGGCCCTTTAAATGGCAAAAGGAGAAACTCAAAGCAAACAGCTAAATATAATGGACAGCAGCTCACATACAAACTTACCTTATTAGTTCATGTCAGAAGCCATTCATGATCAAAACCACGTTGTTTAACTGTAGCGATCTCAGTGTCCTCACTTTGTTCACTGGAGACGAGTTCAGGTAAGTTTTGGTGACCCCCCCGTACCGGTGTCGTGAACCGGATGACAGCATTTGTGTGGCACCATTACAATCGTCCAAACCAGCCTGTCCGTGCAGGTGTCCCTCGTTACGGCGGTCATTCACCGTCCATGCGGTTTGCATTACAAAGAGGCAGCATGTTCACCGGTTATAAAAAACCCTAAACGTCGCCACGGGCTTGAATGACAAGCCGTTCCGAGTCAAGCTGTGTGTTTACATACAGTAAAAAAAATGCCAGCAATTTACTATGAAATGCATGATTAATGTTTAAAAATGCTATTGAAAATAAGTCATCATGGGGAAAAACTACACCGGTGTTTTACTTTAAAGCGTTATCGGTTGCGAAGCTGATCTTCCTGCACCTTCCGCGGCAATTAGGCCTGAATAAAATAGGTATTGTGCGATCCAGCTTGACTCAACACTTCCACCTAGCTTTCTTTCCACAGAAGACACGGTTGTTTTGGCAGAGGAGCGAAGAGCACACAGCATCCCCCCTTCCCCTTCTGCTCCTCTCCTCGCAGAAAAACCCCAAGCGCTATCACACCTTGTGTTACCGACCATGTCCAATTTAAGCGGCTCAATATCCAAAGCCGCACCTGTCATCATTACTACTATTTGCAGTTGCAGAGAGATTGAACGATTTTTGAAAAAGTTGCATTGAAATGGGTTTACAATGCATCTTCAAACGTGCATTTTGGGAACCCAATGAAATAGAATAATAATATCCGACTATCAACCAACATTGTCTTTAAAATCAAGCACACAGTCTGAATTGTCCAACAACATAAGAGCAGAGAAAGCTTACCTTCTTGCACTGCTTGAAAGGGATTGTTGGGCTCGATAAGTTTTATGGAGTGGGTGATTTTCTCACTCTGCAAAATGTCGTCGTTGAGACTAAGATCTGAGATGGCCAACTGGAAGACCTCATCGTCTCTCACGGCGTTTTCCTCAAATATGGCACCTGTTGGAAAAGTTGTTTGTTTGTTTGCATGTCGTTTCCTACGGTACCATGGTAATGATCACACATTTCGCACATGGCTAAGAAAGTACATTTTAATAGGCAAGAAATATCAGAGATGTGTTAAACATTTTTAACTAGGCTATTAGCCGATGAAACATTTTGTCCGTGCCAAGTTATTTGACAGTTATTCATCAAGTGGTCTGCGAAATGGAAGCTGGTTTTTACCGACATACTGATTTAATATGCTTATTGCACTTAGAAAATGGGCTTATCTGAACACAATTTCATCTTTAACAATATATGTCTAAATATCATATGTTTGCTCGTTGGAGACACACCATTTGGCCTATTCAGTCTGTTTATTTCAAACATTCCCTTATCACGGAGTACGATAACTGACCGGAGTTGGCTTTTTTAGGATATTCATCTAGTCTTGAAGGAGTAGCTCTTATTTCTTGATATATGCACAATTCAGGGTCAATTTATCTTACGTTACGAGATGACACGTCGTAATATCGCTAGTCCCACTGCTGTTATAAATTATAAGCACCGTTAGCTCTAGGAGCCTAGTAAACTTAATTCATGCCTTAATTCTTACCGAAAGGCAAGGCTTACAATGGGTCACGTGTGGCAAATAGGACAAATTGATGGAAAACTAGAATTCCGTGGATGTGTACATGGGTATGTTCACCTTATTTAGCAGAAATGAGAATGTCACATCTGTTCATTTTATTTGCCAGTGAGAACAGATTGGATCCACAGTGTTTGAGCTCGCCGTCCAATTACTGGACTTGGATGGTCAACGGCTTTCTAAAATCGGCACATCCCCCCGCAAACCGATTTTCCCCCGACTTTCCCCGATTGACTCAGTGGACTTAGACTCATGAAAACCGCAGCTTTCCCCATTACTCCTGAAATTCGTTTATCTACGTTTTAGGAACAAAAAGCCGTGACAAAATTAAGTATGGGGTAGGGGGTCTGGTTATTCTCCGGGAACTTCCAGGTTCGTTTGGTTAGGTTGTTGCCTAGTAATATTCATGCCCAGACTCTCAGCTCCATGACACTTCATTTTATGGGCAAAAAAAAATGTTTTTCTTTGATCGAGAAAAGCCCGCTTTTCATTAGAGACGTTATAAAAGTCTTGAATTAACAAGTTGCAATTAAAGCCATACATTCATAATAAGCTTGTCACCGGCAATTAAACTAGATTGCATTTACATTCTGTTCAAGGGATGTATTAACCCAACACACAAAGACGGCGCTACAACTGCGATCTCCGTTTCTTTAAGATATCATTCAATAAATGTTTTGATTTCTTTGACATATTTAATAATAGTATTTAAAAAGAATACGCCTGTGTTTTAGGTTTAGAATGTGTGGGCATTGTTAAAGAATTACTAACTAGTTTTTTTAGAAAGGTTTGTTCAGGTTCCAGTTTGTTGCCATGTACACAATGAGATGCTCACTTGCAAGCTTCCTGCAGACTTAAACAGCGTATTGCAAATAAAAACAGTAAATAGAAGCGCGAGACAACAATGACAAGAGGAACCGCAAGACTGGCAATAAATAACACAAGGTAACAGAAGAATTGTGTCATCAGGTTTGATATGACAGAGAAAATATAATTCTTTCAGTTCCACTAAATATAAACATAAAAGCTTCCATGGAGGTTGCAATGACTTCATACTCCAGACTATCATCTTGATACAAAAGGTTGTTTAATCTTGTAAAACTGACATCTTCTGGCACTGAGCAGTTAAATATAGTATCTCCATTTGTGTCGCACACAGTCTAACGGCGACTCAGTCAGTCGTAGGTTACGCTATATTTCTCTACGGAACGGTACAGGTGTTTTCTTATTAAAAGCTCGTCTTGGCAAGTTATATCGGAACAGCTGATGTTGTCATTAAGCATCCTGTCCTAGACCGCCATCTGTCAATCCTAAAACCACATCCGGCGGAGAGTATCAATCGCTAAATTATAATCTAGCATTGTTGAGTAAGAGCCATGTTATTGTAATTTCATCACTACCCACCTGACAGGAATGCGCTATAAAAGGTACCCGATCTTAACATGGACAAAAATAGCAGCACACAAACATCACATGAACTGCAGTATGGCATAATCAGCTTCCCCAAAACCCCATAAAATTGGCCTGCTTGCTTGATTTAGCACATTAAGATTGTGGAAGAGCACGTGGATCTCTGCTGTCACAATACTGCAAAACAGAGGAAGGCAAGCATTAAAACATTCTTCTGAGAAAGATCTTCTCGAAACTGTGGGTTCGTTTTTCTGCATTTGCTAGGTATATAACTTGTAGTCCCACACTGCTGAAATTGGTCTTTGTATATTGGTTCAATTACAGACATTAGTTCTTTCCTGTATGTGGTGTTATAATAAATCCAAATAGTCTACCTTTCTACTCGGAGCCAATAACGTTAGAGCACTGAAAGTAAAGTGAGAACCAACTCGCCGTTTATATATAACTTAAAGTTAAGAGTCTCTGACAAGGTGACATATGGTGGAGCCCAGCAACGACACAAATGAGCAGTAACGTATAAGACTACATAGGTAGGCGTAATACTTAATCTTTAAAGGTATAAACATTTAAGCAGGGGGGCAGCAAAGCCGTAAGATATTACGTAAGTCTCCACACAGCAGTTTACCGCGAGCTCTGTATGAATGAAATAGTCGGCAGGTAGTAACTGCAGCAAAATGGAAAAGACTGTCAAGGCGACAATAAAGTCTAATGTCAGTCAATTGCCATGTAAAACAGGAACATATAGGCCTAGTTCATTCTGATATGCACCTTTATAAAGGTGTGGGGGGGTACTGAAATGACACATATTCAATAAATCTACCTCTGCCTGACGCCATTGCGATTCCCCCTCGATGCCGCATCGGTTAATTAAACTTGACCGAGTTTGGGAAATGGACCCTCGTGTTAGACTCCTAGCGAATATTCGCACGTCTTAACATGTTCCCTTCCGTCCACCCGGCTCTAATAGCACGGAAAGGAGCCGCCGCCGACATGCGAGAGAGGGATGCAGCGAGAGAGGAAGCCGGCCTCAGCTTGGGGAACGCGAGGCACGAGACAGCAGCCGCCAAACGAGGGAACGTGCCCGCGTGTGTCGATGTGCTCCTCTGCGCACGCAGGTGTGTGTGCGCGTCTGTGTGTGTCTGTGCGTGTGCGCGCCTGTGCGCGCGCCCGCGAGCGCGCGTGTGTAAGAGAGAGAAAGAGCGAGATGACAGAGAGAAGGAAAAATGGGAGGAGGCGGTTGTAAATTAGTTTGTGAAGGATTTACAGTAGAGGAATTTGACTCAAAGCTGTACTTCCTATACTGAAAACGCTTTAGATTATTTTATTACATGGGGATCCGCTGACAGTTGAAACTGGCATCTTCAATGAAACTTTAATGTATTCCCTTGCCAGCCCTTCCGTGCTTCAGCCGTGCCGGCTAATCCAAGCCCATTCATTCAATCGGATTGGGGGGACATGAAACAAGATATTTAGACACAGAAGGTAAAGCCGTGGCATTTTACCCACGCCTTCTTCAAACGCACGTTAGGACACGTATGGTGCATTTAAATGTTGTGAGGATAATTATTTCTTCCGTTACCGTTTGTTCAAGCCCTAAGACAGCCTTTATCAATATTGCGCTCACGTTCAGTACAAAGTCCAAGCTTATAGGTGGGGAGGGAAGGGGGCAGCGAATCCTCTAAAGCAAATGCAGGGCTTACTTTACAAAATCGCTCATTCCTGATTTTCTTTTGAATTAAAAACGATTTACTCTTTTGTTGCATAGGGCATCTGTGGTGTCTGCCGATGGTGCACTTTTACTTGTTTTACCAGAACTTAGTCATTTTTTGCCAGTCATCTGGCACCGGCTTCAAACAATATAGCCAAAGAGTCTGAATACCATCATGAAACCTTAAAAACCGCACTAAACATATTTTCAATTATATCGGCGGTTATGTGAATGGAAGAGGGGCTATCGCAGTAAAAATCACTCAGAACAATGCATTCTTAGTTACTATTTTCTATTCATCTTAGCATCTCTCTCTCGCACTGCACTGCTTTTGAATGCGTGTTGCAATAGACCGGGCAGTCATATTTAATCTATTTAAGTGACTTGTTTCGCATGTTTGCTTTTCTTCCGTCTCTCCCCTTGCCAGGTTCCTTACCGATGTGAATGATGGAGTCCCCTCGAACTGAATTGCAGTGCAAAATCCAAAACGAAAGGCATACAATTAGGAATTCCATCTCCGATATAAAACCAGAGCTGCTCATCCACGCTCCCCGAAACCGTGGGTTAGATCCAGATAGGAGGATAAAACAACGTAGAAAGAGGAACAGTTATAAGGCAAAAAGTCGACACTGTGTGCAAAAAAATGATAATAAAAATAATGTTAAAAAATTGAAAATGAAGACGCTTTCAAATGATGGGGGGAGACGTTGACATATAGAGAGGGAAACAGTTGCGAGGAAAGGTTGGGAGATTCTCGGCTTTTCTGATGCATGTAAAAGAATCAGACGATCGCTCCAGCTCCGGCGCTCTCCGGTGCTCACGGCGCCTGAGACATAACAAACTGCAAACTGCGGAGGAGGGACACCCCCCCACGCTCTCCCTCGCTCGCTCGCTCGCTCGGCCAATCTCCCTTCCCCCGACCACGTGACTGCAGAGCCTCCCTACACCAGCGAGCTGTCCGGAGAAACGGCGGAGAGATGGAGCTGCTGCGAGCCGGAGGCAGACACGGGGACGGTGGCCAGCTCTAACCCCGGAGGCTGCCCCTGCCTTTTTTAGCTGAGACCGATTTCTTGGGGACCGGGTTAGTAATATGCATGGTGGGAAAATGAAAACGCACGTACAGTAACGCTCAAAGCTGATTACTTACAGTGATGAGGCAGCAAAGCTCGCACGCAAGTGGATAACTTACAGTAAATTTGTAAAATTGTTCAATAATCCATGTAATGTCTTTTGGCGAAGCCTTGGGATTATCGGGCTTTAAGATCGCGGATTTATAGGTTAGATAATGATGAGGTGAAAGTGTAACGGTGGCGCGTAAAGCCACTCCGATGTGTCCGAGATCAAGAGTGGCTGGATGGAACGACGGCGCAGCGCAAACAGCAACGCGTGGAAATACGGCAGGTCCTACAAGTGGATCTAGAGGAATCGAATCAGTCAAAGGAAGACAGCGTGCGAAACAAGTGGAAGAATGTAGCTTTACTGGGTTCCCCGGTGTCGCCGTCAGGCTTCTTGAGAAACTCCTCAATTTCTCGGTGGACCGTTATGGAGATCGGCGGTGTAGTTTCTAAACCACTTAAGAAGCTGCTCTTTTCCATGTATGTATGTATTTCACCGCACACGGGACAGGACAGTTTACAGAATTGCTGCCGATTAAGAACAAATATTAAAATGGGACAGTGGTGAGAAAATAATAGCATCATAATAGTCAAAATGATAATGTCTCCGGCCAAAATTGTACGCATTTCTCATAGAATCTTCAAAAGAAGATTTTAAGGAATTAGGGTTGTGTCCGAATTTGTCATTTTATGGATAGGAATGATAGGCAATGAACTTTGTGAGCGTTAAGTCGATATATACACCTTTTCCTCCCTAAATTGCTGTGCGGAATTGCTGTGTTAGTCTACCACTATTTTTATTTCTAAAACTTTGCCTACATAAAATGACTCGATTTCTTGTAAATAAACTAATTAACTGAATCACAGTGGGTAAATGAAGGTCACGGGAACTCTGGTATAAACTACGGAACAGGGTACCAAAAACGGGGGGGGGAGGGGGCTTCAAAATACACGTTGGTGTATTTCTTTCCTCGTCCGGTGGGCAGCAGATGATTTGACAGAAGATTCTGAGGAAAAGAAAGAAGAGGAAGACGATATTCTTAGCCTTACAATTAAAGGATATTTCTTGCGAGAAAATACGACACGGAAATACCCCTTAATTGTTTGCCTAAGTCTATTAGATCGCAGATTTCCTTTCAGCTCCCTGGAACTGGAACCATGGACAGCGCTGTTTCCCAAGGATTTTCCGAACAGTATTTTCCGATATATTTTATAGCAAAACGTATTCCTTCGCTGGGGAAAAACGGACGCCAATGCCTATAGTAGCCATCAACCGTGTAAGGAAATAAGGTAGAATCGTCATTGCTCATGCTGAGACCACCTCTTGGATGTCACGTACATAGCGAGCAGTGGCACATTACGGTTGGTACAGGTGTGCATGCAGCGCTCTCGTGTGGGTGCGCATTACAACAGGGACCGATTACTACGGGCCACTTCCCTTCGCTCCGTACACTCATCTGAAGATGTTGCTGGGTCATTACTACGCTTGGCTTTTTGCAAAATTAATTCCTATCAATTTATATTCAAATCATTTTAAATCTGCACAATTAGAAATATTAGCAGGCTGACTACTGAGCGCCGACCTGCGTATCATTCTTAACTGTTTTATATACTCTTTGAAGTATATATGATTTTAAAGATATGTGTCCTACGGGTATGCACATACGCTGGACAAAAAGGCGTTTGGAAATAAAGGAGAATATATCTCGTTTTTAGCAATACGCAGTTCTGCAGCAAAAGCTGAAAACTAGTGTAATAAACAGGTATGTATGATTTCCCGATAAATCTGAAAGACGCCGAATGGTTAAAACAGTCAGTAACCAAGTCACGTTTTTGCAGTGAATCAAGTTTTAAAGACGGGACAAACCTCGTGTGGAAGCGCGCCCAGAGGTAAACTGTTTTAACAAGTGGTTTTTGACCTCCGACGAAAATAAAAAGGGTTGGAATAAGCTTATGGCGTACATTGTAAACATTTACCAAAACACGGTACAAATACCTGAGTTGAGACACGATTGTAGCTTATTTATTGTGTTTCTTGTTTTTTAACCATATAATCCAATCCTCTATTTGATTTCTGCGGGCTATTTAAAATCGTTACCGTCGCCACAGTAACCAAAATTCAAGACTTCGTTTGGACATTTAAAGAATACGACGCTATAGCATAAGCGGTAGATATTGGATTATGAGCATTTAGTTTCACCCAGTATTTTAATATCTAGTATAGGCTACATAAAAACGAAGTAAGGCGGATTGTCTCTATAAATCGCGTTGTAAGTGTAAGCACTGTTGCACAAAACACCGATTAATAAAATACTTTAACATAATGATCTCGGATATACGAGAACGCCCGAATTATTTTTTTTTCCTGTTTTCGTCAGACACATGCACGGCGTTGGGTGCATGGATTATAGGATCGTATTTGCTCTTGTACTGCTAGAGAGGAATGGTTATTTTCGGATAGTGCAGGAGAAAAAAAAGGGTACGAGTTACCATTTTCCCAGGGTTGTGGTGGTTGCTTAGTAAGACGTGGGAATGGGGGTACCTGTATTTTGGACTTCAGAACCCCGTACTCCGGAGGCACTACGCTCACCCCTGTTCATTAAACGTACCAGTGCACCCCATGCGCTCTCATCATTCCATATTTCATATTATTCTTTCTTATTATCATATTTTATCCCCTCTTTTTGAGCCCTTCTCAGGCGGAGTAGCAAGTACATGAAGTGGGTTATGCAATCTTATGTAACCGCCGTATTCGAAAACAAAAACATATTCGTTTTACTTTGATAAATACCTGGCTGAAACGTGATGAAACTTAAGCCTAATTAATTGCGAACATGGCTGGAACTAATTGCAACACAGAGAGCGGTAAGTAGTGGCTAATTACGTATATGGTGTATTGCCAGGTTTGCACACTGCATATAAACAAGGACAAAATTATATTAGCAGATTGCACGCAATCTTGATCCCTCCTACCCTTCTGTGAGCAGCATTCATACCATGTTTAATCGCAAAACCTTGACATACCCAATTTACCTGTTGTAAGCTCAGACTTCTGTCAGACCTGTATACCAGTCATCGTGGAGCAGGACCCCCAAGTTACAAATCCCAGTGTGAAGCTGACAGTCTTCACCTCTCACTGTTTTCCCATGTAGCAGAAACAGTCTGCACTGCTTTATGAATTTCTGTAATGGTGCGCTGTTAATGTTGGAGATGATACAGGAGAACTCGAGAGGGTAGTTAGGACACTGTTAATATAATTTAGCCCTGAATTCACGAATCTGTATCTTTCATGGTGTTCCATTAATCCTACAAGAGCGCTAAACAGATTTATGTGAACATCAAATGTTTTGGTTTTTGTGTTTGCCATGTAATTTCCTGCAGAATCCGTAGTAATTCCGAAACCACCCGGACGGGCTTTCCGCAAGACTGAGGTTGTATATCTAATCGACTCTGGACCTACCGCCATTATCTCCTTGTTATCAGAGTTGAGCAGATGGAAGTGCTGTGTCATCCAAACTCAATTGTCCTTTATACAAGCTTCCATTTTAGAGGGGTGACATATTTGACTGCGTTTAATAGGCACATAAAATTATGTGTCATTGGCCCAGCCTGGCTGTAAACACCGAACTTATTAATAATATCCCCAGGAGAGAGAATTTATAAGAGATAAGAAACAGCTCAGAGCCAAATGGACACACCACACCTATCCAGTGAACATTCGGAATATTCAGAATCCACATACAGCACCAGTCAAAAGTCTGGACATGCCTACCCATAGAAAAGTTTATCTGTACTATACCTTTTTCAAATAATTATAAACATCAAAACTATAAAATAACATATATGGAATTATGCACTAACGAAAACAGTATTTAACAAAAAATAATAATTCGTTGGGGGAGCAGCTGAAATCCTGTGGTCGGCAGAGTGATCCCACCATTTGGCCCTTCAGCAAGGCCCTTAACCCCAATTGCCCCAGCGACATGCTGACCTTACTGTCTCCTCCATGCCCATTTCATGAGGTGGCCTCCTGAGATACTTTCCCAGCTGAAGGAGGTCCCACATATGCTGAGCTTTTTTTGGCCGATTTCCTTCACCTTCTGGTCAAACGCTTCTCATATTATCTCTAGTGTTGAAACAGGTAAGTAGCTTCTCTCATCGTTAAAATCCAAATAAGACTTCTTGAATAAGATTAAAAACAAAGATATGTATAATGTTTTGAATGAACTTTCCCGATATACATAGATGATCCTTCATTACTTTCTTGAGCATATTTACAAAACAAATAAGTGGATTATTTAAAGCAGGCTGCACTGACATCTCACATTCCCAGGGCTCAGGGTTCGAATCCTGCCCCCGCTCTGTATGTAGGGTGTTTGCCTGCTCCCCGTGTCCCCCCTTTAACAGTCTGAAGACATGCAGTTAACTGAATTGGTGACTCTAAGTACCCAAGGTGTGTCAGCATATGTGTGTGTGTGTGTGTGTGTGTCTGCTCAGCGGTGGACTGAGACTCCATCCAGGGTGTACCCCTGCATTGTTCCCTATGCTGCCTGTGATTGGCTTCACACCGCCCCTGTGACTTACTGGATAAACAGTCAGAAAATAGATGGATTGATTATTTAAAGCTTAGAATTAAGATTCTTTATTCACTAGGCGTAACAGCAAATTACTCCAGATAAACATCATATAGCAACATCAAACAGTAGATGCTGCACACAAGCTTGCCTCTGCCACTGGCAGCTGAAAATACATTTTAAATCTTATTTCTGACCTTAATAGCTCTGCAAGTGAAGAAATGAAGAAAGTCATCATCACTACAGCATGATCAGTGAGATTCCTGATTAGCTTTTACCCAGTGCCAGGTCCGTAAGGCAACTTACCTGAAGGGAAATTCTTGGCTTTGCTTATTTCCAATTAGTGTAAGTAGTGAGGACTAGGCTGACCAAGCCACACACAGTTCACTGAAACAGTTGAAAAAGCCAGCAAGATGAAACATCTATACACGTCTGTGAGTTAAGTTTAATATCTTTTGAGTGTTGCCACTATGTATTTCATAGCTTTGGCGTTTCTTGATGCAACATTATAAAGAAGTAGAAGCTTTTTTAGTTGAGATCACGGTTTCTATGAATGTCTCCATAAATTCTGCCAAGTCATTTATGATCTCACAGAGTGAGCCACAGAGTAAGTTCAAGTTCTAATGTAATGAGAAAATACTTTGACAGAATAAGGCAGTGTTTCCCAATCCGGTCCTCTGGGACCCACAGCCGGTCCATGTTTTTGGTCTCTCCGAGCTCCCCTCCAGGCAGTCAATGTTTTTGTGATAACATGGACTGTCTGCGGGTACTCGAGGACCGGATTGGGAAACACTGGAGTAGGGCTAAGAGGGAGGATGGAACCATCATGTAAGAATGTCAGTGGCAGGGAAATTTGAGGCTTCCAGTGGTAATCAACAACCCCCAATCCTTTGTGCGTGTGTGTGTGCATATAAAAACAGATCGAGGAGCAATTACGAAAGCAGGATCATTTCCTGTTTTAATTTGAAAGTTACCATCCTTCATAATCAGAATCTTGCTGATGTGGCGACCAAAGACGAAGAAAGGTCACTAAATACGCAGACATAACCAGAAAATGGGACAGGAATTTGCAGAAACACAAAAATACTGCAGATGGCAGGATATTTATTATGGTAGAAGAATGCAGCAGAATGACATCCACCTGGGGGGGGGGGGTTGCAGAGGGGGTCAAAGGGCACTTCTCACTAGGTAGAAGGTTCTCCTTTTAGGAAGCCTCAACATGAAGGGCCTAGATTTGGGTGTGGATAATAGGGACACGTCCCTATGAATATTGTGGGAGTACTGGGTGTGTGTTTACGGGGGCGGGGGGGTTCAGGGCTGATTTGGACCCTATCAGTGTTGAAACCAAACACCCTTGCCCAAAATATCAGGTAATTCATTTATTCCAAAGAACCGGAACTGGCTTTATTAAGACTAAACTGTCATATTGTGAGTTATTATCCAAGCAAGAATTCAAGCTCAGATTCTCTTTTGAGGGGTAAAAAAATAAATAAACTGGCGTTACTGTTGTTGAAAATAACTTTTTTAAAATGCTGGATTACTCTGAAAAATATTTTCAAGTCAAGAAAACACATGAAAGTAAAAAAAAAAAGGAAAATCAATAAACCGCAGGAGCGGTGCAGATGTGATGTCAGGGCTGAGTACAGATCAAAAGTAGATTTTGAAATGTGACTCCCCCTCTGCCATGCTAGTTCACACACAGGCTGTGATCCAGAAATGGTGATTACTTTGTGAAAGTGAAAGCGAAATGCAGCCTTTAGAGGTATTCTGCATCCATGAATTAGAAATTAGCCCATGACTTCTAATGGTGTAGCTCTGAGCCCCCTTCATCTATGTCCACTGCAGAGGACATTATTCAGATCCCAGGTAAGTTACCAGGTGTTGTCAGCCCAGAAACTGCCAAGCATCATAACACAGTGACAGTGATTGTAAAGGAGAAGAAACAAGGCTTCACTAAAAACACTGGGAGCTTAAGCCATGTTGCCCTGCCCCCGGGGGGGGGGCGGCCCCCCGCGGCCCCGCGGGGGGGGCGCGGGCGGGGGGGGGGGGTGGGGGGGGGGGGTGGGTGTTTTTGGTGTGGTG
>JAODKC010000045.1:12548238-12559957 GCA_026777985.1 Mormyrops attenuatus
AAGGTGAATAAACAAGGCTTCACTAAAAAAACGGGGTGCTTAAGCCATTTTGCCCTGCCACCGCCCCCCCCCCCCCCCCAGCACCACTTATGGTGTCAGCCAAGTTCTCCTTGTATTGTTCTAAAGGGAATTTGATTTAAATCGATTCTGGCTTCCTGCCACAGTATGAAAGAAGGCAGGTCTGTATCATCACAAGAGGACTGCATTGTTAACGGACCTAACCTGGATAAACCTGGAGTTTAGACAGGGGCAGGGCCACAGGGGCACTGGCCCCAGCTAATTGGCCCCCGGAGTGCAATCTCCCTGGTCATTCACCTATTTGAAACATATGATAGGCTAATGATGAGGTTGGACCCTCTGTATGAATTATGGCCCCTCTTGTGTGGTCATGAGAGGTTTACTTACACATAAATGTTCTGAGGGCAGATGAAAAATGATTGGTTTTGAGAGATAACCAATCAGATCCTGGTCAGATGTCAGACCAACCAATCAGATGTCTCGGTTCCGCCTCCTGTATAATCCGATTGGTTATCTCTCTGTACCAATCATTTTTCATTCTGCCCTGAGAACATTTTTATGTGAGCAAAACTCCCACAAGCCTCAGTTTTTAAAATCCCTAGAATTACCCTTAGATTTACATATTATGGCAGCTGGTTCCTGGGGTAAATCATCAAGATACGAGAACATGCTGATATTCTGCGTGTCACTGCGCATACAATAACCTTAACCTCCTGTTCTCTGTAAGGGAGAAGCACCAAAACATGTACAAGATGTTTTTTATGTCCGATCACTGAAAGCCTGCTGAAAGTGACGTTCATAAACGAAGTACAAAAGAATTTATTGACTCGGTCAATTTTGGCCGGTAAGTAACATTCTGGGAGAAGAAATCTACAGCTAACTAATTGTTATTGTTGCTCTTTTCAGTGACACAGTGAGATTTATTAACCTTTGTTAACAAATCTTGTTTTATACATTTTTTTGAAGTTGGCTCCACAAATACACACGTGTTTGTTTTAAATAATGAGGCTATAGATAGGTGAACTGTGCTTTTGTATGCACACTGTGTTCATTAGCCCCAGTAACAATCAACAGAAATGGGACAAGTGGGTGAGTGATATTTACTGTTCTTTGCCCTTGGTACTGGCAGGCAAAGCAGAAGGTTAAGTGGGCTTTAAATGTCAAGATCCACAAAACAAATGTAGTTAATTGATGTAAAATGCTAGAGGACTGAGAACGGTTTTCAATTTGAAATCTGAGTCAACAAAGTTGAGATATAAGGACAAATATGAAGAGCGTCTGGATGCCTGAGTTTGCTCTTTATTCATTTCGCCTGCACTTCTGTACAAATATGCACCTCGTACACTTTAATCCGAAGAAACATTGATTTTTTTGGCTTTATAAAGTGCCGTGCAAAAGTCTTCTGAAAGACGACAAAGAAAATTGTTAAAAGCTGTTTATCTGAGCAGTAAGTATATATTTGCCCAGAAAAAGCATTTAAGATTAGAATAGATAGACATAAAGCGTAATACAACAGAAAATAAGAATTTGTTCTCTTCTCTATAGAATTACGGATATCTTGCTGGATGCCTGGAAGAACACCGCTTCGGTTCCCAAACCTCCCCTCAGGGGCACCTCAGCCATTACACTTATTTAAGTTTCACCACCAGCTCACTTAATTAATTAACTTAATTAGTGAATTAACTTGATGCGGTATTGATTAGCCAACAAGCTGTGCTAGTGATCGAGACCAACACGTACATAGGTGTATTGCAAGGCCATAATTAAAATAAATAAGTTCTACCCCCAATATTCAGATGTGATCACAATGTCCTCCTCAGTATATATTATAATTATGGCCTTTGTCCCTGCCAATATGGACTCCATGGCTACAGCATTAGTGTATTGGATGGCGTTTGAGGAAAGCTTTTGAAATGACTAAATTGACACATTTTGACAGAGATTAAATCACAGTTTTACACAAACATAGCATAACTTAAACACAACTTGTGGCCTAAGACTTTCACACAGCACTATATACAGTTCCAGGTCAGATTGATGACCTTGGTCAAGGATACACCAAGAGTAGGTTCCTTAGATTTCAATCTCCTATTCACCGATTATCCGCAAATCCCGAATCTTAACGCACTATATTACTTTTCTGCCCTATCGGTGTATTTGGTGGTGGGTCTGATGAGACACCTAGGTCCAGAGTAACTTAGCATGGCGGCAGTAGGTCAACACAGGCTGAGAGGATTCAATCATTCTGTCTCATAATTAAACAGATCAGCCAAAGATAGGAGAGAACATCAGGAGAGGCCTTGAGACGGTTCATTATTTGTGCAATTCACGTACATTCAGGTTGGTCACAGTCATATCCTCTTCCAGTCATCCAGCATCATTGACATTTAAAGAGCACAATAGCAACGTGTGAGGTAACAGCCCCGGAGCTCAGCAGGGAGTTAAAACTGCTCATTAAATACTTGACTCCATGTGAGAAGATGAAATTCGTTTGGTTTTCTGCACGTTAAGAGCTGTCTCCTGTCTTTGAAGGAGCAGTATTCAACCATGTTGGTACCTACTGCTGGTACTCAGTGTTATTGGCAGATGGGCAAGAAATAGATTACAGGCTATAATAATGTCCTTTTGGCACATCGTGTGTCTTTTTTTATTCCTGCTGAGTTCTTAATTATAAATGTTTGATTAAGCTATTGACTGCATAAATTGTGTGAATCAGCGGTCCAGTACCATGTGCTACAGACATGCAAATAAAATGATTTCAAGCGAGTCAAACAGAATTTATGTGTTGAGCTTTAGCTTTATATATATAAACAAAATGTTCATATTAACCATTTTGGAAACATTAACTGAATGTATTACTACCTTAATATACACTGATTCCTCCTCAAGTTTTGTACACAAAGCAGCCTTAACAAAATTAAACAATAGGAATGCAGCCCTTCTGGTATTTTCACCCCTTATAACACCAAATGATTCATATCAAGGAGCAAAGATTCATGTGTTAGTGGGACACACTGTGGTTGCCATCTTGACTATTACCTGATCTGGATTTTTACTAATGACATAAATTGACCCTCTTGAAAATTAAAATTGCAATCGATGTTCTTCATCTCTGGTTGCAGCTCCAGTGACCTTTTGGCATAGTTTGGTTAGTTGCACACTTTGGAATTTCGCAGAATGTAGGATGATGTCATGCCGTTCGGCTACTGTCTGATACATACTGAGGATTCAGACATACTGCTTATGTCGCATACTATATTTTACCTACTGCCAACAAGTATGCAATTTCAGACACACCCTATGAGACTTGCAGCAAGTCAGGCAAAATTACATTTAAGAATCAACTGGCAGAATGAAACACGGCCCATTTGCATGCTGGGAAAAGTCAACAAAGGCTCCAATAAAACGCTCCTGTTAGGAATGCCTGTGAAGGAATTTTCTTCGTGGAAAGTGAGCAGATGCTCATGCTGGGACGCTTTGCTGTGCGTTGTGGAGATACAGCTGGCTTTTGGCAGTTTTATGCGACTTCCAGTGAGAAAACTACCGTCGAGATTAGTTCTTTGTCTTTTAATAGCGCTGCACATTGGTGAGAAACCCTGAGGACACTGGGAAGTGGAAAAGGAGATGTCCTCCAAATTTGGCTCTGCAGCTCGTCCTCCAGTAGAGCTGAGAGTCATTATCACTGAAACAAATCAGCCCTTGTTTCACACTTTCATGCTGATAATTGTATGCCAATTATCTGCCATGACACAAAAGCCAGGGACCGGCTTAGGCAAACAAATTAGCAATGAAGGAATCTGAGCTGCAACAATTCTTCATTTCGCATTTGGAGGATTATAAAGGCACGTGGGCCAAAAGCCTCAGTGTACATGGCATCATACCTGATAGCACGTGACGTCGCGTGACGTGGACACTGTAAAACGAGAATAACATCGACCTATTGATGGAATCGAGATGTGTCAGCAGCAGATGCTTCACTGACGGTTGCCTCCCATTCAAGGGCAATTTATCGACAACGGTGGAGTACAGAGAAAAAAAAAAACCATAAAGAGAACAGCAAAACTCTCCAGTTTCACAAGGCACTACGGCCGGCTACAGCAGCTCTGCATTTCATTTTTGTCAGCACTCATTTCTTTGAGAAAACACTGTCCTTGTTAACCTCGTTTACCGGCGCCCAGCCAGTGCCATGACAGCAAGATCGATATCGTGTTGTGTGGATTGAATTAGCTGATTTAGCCGTATGTGCGATCACCTCCAGTTCAGAATGGGCTGTTTTTGCCCATCGCACATTTTAAAATGTATTTACCATTAGTAAAATTGCATATTACATATCAAAAGGTAGCAACTGTACAGCATGTGGGAAAATTATATACGGACTGAAGGGTATTTGAGTAAAGACAAGTGCTTTGGTGATGTAAATTTGGTTTTTACTATATAATAAAAATAATAATAATAATAAAAAAATCATAATTAAGGAAAAAAGAAAAATCTTGTGCAGGGTTATGATGAGCCTAGAGTCCCAGGCAGCACTGGGAACAAGGTATAGGCCCCCAATCACAACAACAAACAAGGTCAGACTTATGCCTTATGCACAGGCTGTAGCCCAGGGTCCCAAGTTGTGGGGCGGGCACATTTTTTCTGGTTGTTACAGCAGCATTTTATGCAGTACGTAGGGCCTCAACAATAGCTTTAGGTTAGAGGTCCCCACCTCCTAAATTCAGTCCGAATACAAAATAATAATATAAATTAAAAATCAATAATAATAAAAATACATTTAATTTATACTTTACTGAGCACTTCCCCATACACTTCACTTTACAGGTGTATCTAAAAACCGTTACTTAGTCAAATTAACTGGGACCGAGTGAACAGTATTGCATTGGAATGTTTGTGTTGCTTGGCAACAGTAAAAAGTTGGTTGGTGAGAACTTTTTTTAATGTATTTTTTTTTTTGCGGAGGCCCATAAATGTTTAAACAAATAATCAAGTAAAGTATCATCTGTTGTGGCTTATTACTGTTACCTTATAAAGGCACTTGATGAACTGTTGTATAAAAGCAATACCATATAAGTAAGAGTGCAACTATACTCCAATATATCACAGCTGTGATTTGGTGGAAGATAACCACAGCCGTGAAATATTGCAATACAACCGCATTCCTTCTTGTATGTTATTGCTTAATTATAAGTGTTATTTCATCACTTTTCTTTAGTGCTGCCAGGCGGGACTCACTGACTTGAAGAGCTCTTATGAATTCACCACATTGATGCTTTTCCCTCCCGAACATTTCCACCATTACTTAAATGACCACAATACACCCCCGAACGATTGCCCTCACTACACGAAGTCACAGGTTCATTAGCTTGGCTGCCGTGTGCCGATTCTGATGTTTGGACTAATCCATCGCGCATTATTTTATATGAGACGGAAGAGAAGGGGACAGCAAGAGCCATTGGCATTATGAGAGAAAAACATGGTACTTGTTAAAGAAAGATATAAACTTCGTTAAAGGAAGGACTAAAGAACAGCAAATCCGGATTGTATCAGTTTTTTATTATTTTTAAATGAAAGCGTATGGAGTGTTGAATGGCTGATATGTTGTCAGGATCCTTCCTTGCCACATCCATTTCCCAGTTTGGCCAGTTGGTGTCACTGGTCATCTCATTTTTTATTCCCCTAGTGTATTCCCCTGTTCCCCAATGCCGAGCGTGCGCCTGAACAACGAGCTCCCCTACCATCATGCGTTTGAGGGCCTCAACTTTGTTAGATGTTTTGTTTGTTACCTTAGTTAATTGTTCTTGTGTTTCATTTTAGGTCTTTGTTTTGCATCTTCTAGATTACCCTGCCTGGGTCTAGTTTAGTTATGTTCTGTTTACCAACGTTCCCAGTATCTCCTAGTGTTTGAATCTGCCATGTTGTTAACCACCCTCAGCTGTGTCCTGTTTCTTCAGTGTTCGGTTAATTGCTTATGGCCCATACCTGTCCCTGATCTAGCCCTGGTCTCATCTGCATTTAAGTGCCCGCCCTTGTTCAGTTCCTCGGTTACCCATTGTGTTTGTTCCTGTATTGCTCCCTGCTTTAGTTCTTGTTGTCTACCTGCTTTGTTTTTGACAGCCCCCCCCCACCCGTGGTCCTTCGTGGATCGTCTTCCCGTCATGCCACGCCTTAACAGATGTATGTATCGCTTCCAGTGCCCTTTCAGTACTTTTCAAAATGAAACGCATTATGCCTCACTGTTTGAGAAATGCAACATGTAACTTTTACCACATGTATTAAATAACATAGTACCGCCGCAGTCTTCAGGGAGCAGCGTTCGAAGGAGTGTGTGCATTTTTATGTCTTGCATGAAAGCAACATCAACGGACATTAAACTTTAGATGATGCCTATCTGGACAGTTTGAGGGTAAGCTTGGCTCCAGACAGAGAATCGGGGGGGGGGGGGCACGTTTTCGCTTCAACTGAAACACAACAAGTCACATAAATAAAATATGTATTCAATTGCATCAGGGAGGCTACACAGGATACTGGAAAGTTCACTCCAGATGGAGGGGGCTGCTGGTTCGCACCCTGACATCAGCATCACCCCTATGCTTTATTGATTCAGATGTCCATCTCTTCCAACAGACAGAGAAATGAGCAAAGACAGAAAGGGCGAAAGAGAGAGGGAGAGAGTGAGAGTTCATTGTGAAGGTGTGTTGAATGTAACTCTATTATGAATAGCGCCTGCTTCAGTTCTGGCTGTAACTGTGAGGGAATAAATAGTTCTTGGTTCACATGCTCTCTGCATGCTCTCGTTTGCCGTCGACTGATATTTTACTGTTCTGTCCATAAAATCAGATAAAAGGTATCATATATTTAGACTTGCACATCCAAGTTGTTAAATGTGACGATCTCCAATAACCATTTATCAAAAGTGCAGGTGCACAGAGAGCCGGTCCCCTATCACAGGAAGCACACACTCATGACTTACGCTTGATTTAAAGGCACCGATTTACCTAAGCCACATGAGTTTGGGTTGTGGGAAGAAACTGTAGTACCCAGAGGAACCCCAAGCATGCAAAGCCCACACACACACTAGACATGCGATTTTAATCCACGGAGCCCCTTTACCAATTTTTAAATATATGATGAAATTTAGAATGAATTTAATCAGGGGTGATTCTAGGATTTTTTAAAGAAGGGGGCATAAGAGGAGCCATAATTCACACAAAAGGGCCAACCTTATTATTAGCCAATTATATGTTTTGAATCGGTGAGTCATAGGGGAGGGGCACTTCAGAGACCAATCAGCTTTCAGCTAGGGCCAGTGGCCCTGTGGCCCCCTCCCCCCTGTATACATCTCTGAATCAAGTGCTCATTTCAAGCACAAAGAACCAGGCTACACCCGATGGTCCAACAATGTCCAGGGCACAACACAAAACTGTGTAATCGCCATGATAATGGTTTACCTTCACAGGTACCAGCGGAAAATCCCCTTTCCTTATGACTCCGTCTTGGCTTAATTAGTGCATTCAGAAAGGGCACCTCCAAAGCCAAGACCATGAACCTGTCTGTCTGAAAGGCACAATTACAGGAGACACGAAGAACAGTCACGACAGATCTCCCTAGCTGTTTATTTCTGAAGTAGCAGGAATCATTTATCATCCTGCACAGCCGCTGCCACCCCCTGACACATTAAGCAGAATACAAGCCCAGCAATTTAAGACTAATGTCACCTAAACATATGAACCAGTAGAAAAAAGCAAGTCTACGGAAAAATCAGCATGTCTGGTTAAGCGCCACTACCGACAGACTTGGTTACCCCTTTTGGTAATAAGGTGCATCATCTTTTCGTGATCTCCATAACCATACTAGGTGTTACTAGGAGGAAATTTCAATGCAGCTGGATGCCGTGTTGTTAACCTTTATCATTATTCCTAATTTACCGATTGTGTACTTGAGAAAATATGTTTTGCAGGCTAAAAAGGAGTTGAAGTCATTATTATTTACTAAACACTAAAATATGTGTAATATTTACAGACACTTATGATGGAAAGTGTGTTATTGATAAGGAATCTAAACAGAAATTTAAACAGAATCAACTAATGATGGAACAGGGTGAATGCAAATGGATGCAACGGTCCCTTGGTGATTAAGAGATGTCCCCGAAATGCCATTTTGGGTTTTTTGAAATGATCATTCCGCTTGGCAACCCATCTGGTACTGATTCTAATTGACTGAAATATCAGCACCCAGTTGCAAGCATTTGTTTTCCATCTGCTTAATCCTGCATTTTGACATGAGCATAGATTCAAAAGTTGCACTTTTATTGAAGTTCCCTCTAAATTCAAAACTGAATAATTGCATAACAGTAGATTTCTATCATTTTGCCAACAGAGAGATTTAGTATAGCAAAGGAATAATCCCAAGTTTAAAGCAGAAATAAGAGCGGATGCCCTATTGGATATTTGTTTATCTGCTTTGGTCAAATAATTTAAATTTAAATTTTAGCATGAATTGATAGAAAGTACATTTAGAATATTTGACTAGATGTGAATATAAGGCATGTATTTGTCCAGTAGTCATTTACCTATCTAGCTATTTAGTCTTGTGTAGCTTTTTGACATGAAGCCTAGCGATAGGAATGTATGCTTTAAATAATAGACTGATTTAGATAATAGACCTTACGTAGTAAACTACATAGTAGTTTATGTAGAGTTTGCGTAATAGAGTTTACATCAAGATCCGAGTTGGGTTTGATAGATGTAGAGTCCTACATAACTGCTTAGGCTGATCCTTAGAAGACACAAGCATTTAGCCTTTAAAATCACCACATTTGTGGCCTCTGCAGCTGACTGTCACCCAAATAACCTAGAGAGGTAGTTAGAAGTCAGGGTCGGTGCCCGTCCGTAACTCTCTTGTGTGTCTTGTCCCCTTTGCTGGCCATCCTGTTCCCTCTTCTCTCATATAATCTTTATTCCATAACATGCGGGGGTGTGCTCCCCCCCTGGCTGCTGCATGGATTCACAAGCTAAGTAGCTGGCCACTGTTACCCCCTCCCCTTTGGTGGTTGTGGGTTTGAGGCCGGCCAGAGGCCACCCTCACCTATCGGTCATTATCGGTGTTGGTGGTCTAGTGGTTAGGATACTTGCCTCTAGACCAAGAGGTCATGGGTTTGAGTCCCACCTCTGGCATTACCATCATTAGGTCCCTAAGCAAGACCCTTAACCCCAACTTGCTCCAGGGGGACTGTCCCTGAATTGAGGAAAAATGTAAGTCACTCTAGGTAAGAGCGTCTGCTAAATGTAAATTGTGTTAGATGTTACTGTGTTCAAGCTGCTGTGTGCTGGTGCTCTGATTGGTCTTTCTAGTTATGCTCTTTTCATCTCATTGTTGCCTCTTGTAATTTTTGTAGTTTTGACCCCATGCGGTCCTTTTATTTTGTGGTTCACCCCTTGGTGTTCTGTTTTGTTTAATAAGCCGCTATTGTCTTCGAGCCATAAGTAGCTTGTCACCTCTTTCCGTGCCATGCCGCGCCGTAACAGCTAGAAGCATCAGGATAACCATGAAGCCTGCGCTCTGAGAATCCGAGAAGATTTACTCCGTTAAGAAAAACGTCTTCATATTCTTTCTCAGACAAACTTGAGCAGGCATAACAACCTTTTATGTGTGTCAATCTTGCAACATTATAAGCATTATAAATACATCTTAGACATACACAATGAACACCATGTCATTAACTTGCTTCACAGAAGACGTGGCATCAATAGTACTTATAATTAATATGAAATCAAACATTTCTCACTCATTATAGTGGACTTCCATCTCATATCAGAATCAGTCACAGGGCGACATGACTCATAAACACTTGGTTTGATTGACACTATTAGGCCAAGTTGTATATTTTATTCCTGGGGTGGAACGATCTAACAGTTTTTCATGCTTTCCTGAGTATGTTATGAGGCCGCATTAGTCAGGCTTTAGCTTCGCGCAGACACTGCCCTGCTACCCGTCCGTGTCGGGGGTAGTGCAGCTCGGGCAGAAAGGCGGCCCGCGATTGCCAACTGCATTTATCAACGTGAAAAAACGTGGTATTTGCTCCTGGCTCTAATTAGACATATGAAAGACCTTCCACATTACTCCATGTGAACAACATGGTTTCCACCCTCAGGCATACAAACAAACCATAGCAAACAAACCCTAGTTTGTGCCATTACTTTCCAGCCTGAGAATAACCTTGAATGACCTTTAAAAGCATAGAGACTCTCAAACTACTGAAAAAAGGGTCTTTGAGCATTACATGGCTATTCTCACATTACATGGTTATTCTCACATTATAGTGGTACAGTAGCAGTGCACATTCACATTCATAAACCATTCAAAAGAATCTCAGGTAAAGAGTGTTAAATGGCCTGCAGGGGGCAACGAGCTCCCGAGCAGATGTTCAGCTTTCCCTGAAGACTATAGCACAGGGGTGGGCAATCTTATCCAGAAAGGGCCAGTGTGTCTGCGGGTTTGTGCTGCAACTCCCTAATTAGATGATTAATTAGAGTGCTGATTGGCTGAAGAGTCCTCACACCTGGGTTTGGACAGCCGACCTAAAGGTTATCCCAAAAACCCACATACACACTGGCCCTTTGCGGATAAGATAGTCTAGTGTCACTGGGCTATTACAGAGCAGCAGTATAAGTACAGTCAAGAACCATCAATACTAGTCCAAGCTCATTTGGTGCCCCAGAAGATGGCTCCTTAGGCCAGTGTTTCTCAATCGGTTCGTCAGGGACGCACAGTCGGTCCATGTTTTTGTTCCCTCCCAGCTCCCTACCAGGAGCTGTAGCAAAAATATGGACTGTCTGTAGGTCCCCAAGGACCTGATTAGGAAACACTGCGCAAGACAGTCGCCTATGGTTGACTGGCACAGAGGACAGTGCATTAATGTTCAGGTTTGTTATTTTGGGCTGGGTTTAAGTTAAGTGCTCCATTCAATGGCTCCTGTTTGTTCAACTCAAAAACCCCTCTTTCAGGCCTCAGTGTCGTGATGCGTTTCCGTCCTGCATTCGCCTGGGTAACATGATGAACACTTGCCCCGGAGTCCCGCCAAATCCCCCATTTCACTCCGGGTTTTTGTTTTGGCTTTTTTTCCTTTTTTGGAAACAGCCCAGATTTCATTTTGCGGGCTTTTCCACCAGCTTCGAAATGTTGCCTCTTGACATTTCCAAGTTTTCAAGAGCACTTCAGATGGCGTTTAGGGGACCAGTCGACGGTGGCAGCTCCCAGCTGAGAGGCACGCCCTCCCTCCTGGGGCCAACCCTGTTCGTTTGTCACCCAAAGCGAGCGGCGCCATCCTGCTTTCCGCCACGGGCCAACACGCACCCTCGTTTTAACGCCCCCTCTGTGTCGCGAGCCTCCCTCAACATGGCAGCTACCTGATGAAGAGACGCCACTCCAGAACGGCAAAGCCGACGGACCATCCCATCATGACTCTTGTCCTTATTAATGCCTTGCAGCCTCGACAACAGCCTGTGGAGGGAAGATGGAAGAAAGAGGCTTGATATGGCTGACAATTTAATAGTGTCATGGGGGCAACATCCAGGTTGGCACCATATGACTCAGTCGCTCTCTTGCGTTCTGTTCCAGAATATTCCGGAAGGTTTTGATCTCAGGGAATGTGTCCTGCTCAACAGATCTGCTGGAAGATTTCTGCGGGGGGGGGGGGGGGGGG
>JAODKC010000045.1:12569317-12589870 GCA_026777985.1 Mormyrops attenuatus
CCAGCTCTGTGCGCCCCCCCCCCCTCGTCGTTTTTGTCATTTGAGTTGCATTGATCGTCTCTGAGGTTCAGTCCCATTCAGTCACTACTCAGCACTCTGAAGCAAACGAGGGAGTGAACAGGACAACTGTAGCGGCAGTTTCGTTTGATTTCATTTTCCACCCCCCCTTCCATCTGCACACTCCATCAGCCCGGCCCCCCTACACCTACCTGCGCTTCTCCTGGAGCCTAAGTGTGCACGTTCTCCCCCAGATCAGCCAAGTGTGAACAGAAGCAGTGCTTCAGGCTTCACTAGCTCTCTTCCCCATAATTTCTACTCCTTCCTTGTCCTGATAATACGGTTGGTGACCTTCCCCCCCCCCCAGCAAATAAACATCAACGGTGAGCCAAAACAACCAAACATAGACATTTATCTTATTAAATGCTTCAATGACGGATTCTTCTCGGCATCCACAGCATAACGGGGTGGCGAGGTGTGTCAGGGAATACCGAGACATCTGCCGTTGTTTTTGTGTTTTGTCTGCACTGCCAAAACAAATAAATAAATAACGCCCGCACCAGCTTCGAGCCACACGATAATGTGAACTATTTTTCAAGCACAATGCTAGCCCTTGCTTGGTATTCATACTGTATGACTTATCAGGTACACGAAGAAAACGGAAAGCTCATTTACTAGTACTAGGGGACTGATATTAGAAAACAATAAATGCACTGGATTTATTTTTCTGCTAAGGACACTCCTGTTCAAAGGACCCTCGCTAGGATGACAAATTGGACGCTGTGATTAAGCAAATCGGCACAATGCGCTCAGTCCTTTTCATGTTCTTGTTTATTTCATGTTTTGTAAGTCCATTATCTTTATGATATATTATATTTACACGTCAGTGCAATTCTCAAAGACTGGCCGCCGGGGGCCGGGCGGGGGGGTGGTAATCAGCTGGGAAGGCTCAAAGGGAGATGAATCCTAAAACACAGGTTCGAAAAATAAAAGAAACTGGAGAAAGGCAGATCTCGTCCTTTGTGTCCTTTGTGAGAGTCCGTCCGGCTTTGGACTCCCTGTCAAAGAGGAGCTGAATTAATTGGGCCATTTCCAGTCGATATACTAGTGATGTTTGTTACAGGCAGACCAATCAGAAGGCCCGTTATGGGGACACTATTCTCCAAAGCACGGCCCCAGCCTTTTGTACGGTAAACACCAAGTGGTTTGAGTTTGAGCCGCCCGCTGAGGCGACAATGTCGCACCAAAATTACATGTTCGAGAATGACCACTTAGGTCATTATGTGTTACATAAAGGGCACAAATAAAGCGCCATATTACCTGATGTGGCGTGTCTACGTTATGCAAGTTATATGACTCTGTGCTAGATATCACAATCTGACAGGGCGGAGATTTATGGTTCACACAAACACAGGGGTCCAATCGACCGTCTCATATCGAAGCCCATCAGCATTCATGCCGCTCACGTAATTTCGATTGCTTCTCACTGGCTCCCATCACCTCTGGAGAAGCTCATGTGCGCCATCATTTGGTGAAACGCCAGAAATGTCAGCTGAGCCTCTCCCGTGACGAGAGGAGCACGTAATGGGGAGGGGGGCAACTTTCTTCCACGGCCCCTTCTCATTTCAAACCGTCTTGGTGACGGGGATGAGGTCAGAGCCCTGATGGCTTTGGGATGCGACCCCACATCAGACCGCGCGGCACAGTGGCGGCTTGCCATGCATTTCCGCAAAACTGGCGTTCATTAGCATGTCCTGGGCTATCCTCTTATGTTGCCATGGAGATGGCCCTGGCTCACCTATGGTTTGGACAGGGGCATGGTCAAAGGCAGACTGCAGGCGGCGCTATCTGCTCCTCACCATAAGAGGCTGCAATTCAGAACAATTTTTTGGGCCCAAAAGTGTGCAGAACTAAAAACAGAAGGGATTTTGAATAGGGGAATGGGGATGAGTTTAAAAGAAACGGAAGGCCACCATTTTGGTTTGAGTACATAGGAGACACACAGAGAAACAAAACAGGGCTTGGGTTTGGGACCGTATATCAGGAGCAAGGCTTCTGCTCTCAGACAAACAAAACAGGTGACAGCTTTATGTCATAACAATCAGGATCAGGGCAGCTAACCCCACTTTCACATCGCACTGTACTCTAGCATATTCCTACTTCAGCCATTTCGATTTATTTTCATACTTATATTAATGACATATTTATCACTTATTCAGCTATATCTTGTTATATTTCGTCCATAAGTAAGACCTCTACGGCAGCGCCAGCCCTGCTTTCTGTTTCGGACAGACGGTCGCCCCGTCTCTCCACATGCGTGTGTGCAGCGGTTACATACGGAGATTCCTGCAGGATATACACAGCGGTAGCAAATGTCCTCTTCCAGCCAATGCTAAACAATGCTTATTTTCCGAGCTCGGCAACACGGATTCAGTGAAAAATGTGCTCAGTAAGCAGGATTTTTAACCATTCGAGGCAAACTGTAACTGTAGAAGTCAGAGGTGCGTCTGTTTGTGAAGAGGGGTGTATGTAAAGTTGCCAATTAGCTGATGCCCCCCTACTAAGACTAATTCATTACAATATCTATCTATCTATCTATCTATCTATCTATCTATCATAAGAATCACAAGAGTGGAACTGCTGATAAAAGGACCCCCCCCCCCATGCTGCCAACGGGACAGGCAGCCTATTGCAGTATAACACGTCGCCCCAAACGCCCTTCCTGTGGGACTGCACCTTTCAAAAGTCAGGAAACATTAAACACTACACAAAAAGGTGGCTTCTGCCAGGTACCTGCCATTTGTTTTCCCACCGAAGACAAAGTATTATTTCTAAAGAGTTTTAATTTATCGGTGTGGGTCGTCTCATAAAGCCTGGCCCTCAGGGGCCCCTAGTACATCCACAGGGGCCCTTTTCAATTACTACTCACTTGTTAATTTAATACGACGTAACACCTTTACATTTCCAAAACTCCAATTGAAGAAAACTTTTCTCCTTTTTTTTTCCCCGGGCCCATCATTACTGTTACGGTTGCAGAAAGTGGGGCCTGGCTGTGTGGAGCACGGCATCAGGCACACTTCAGACTAAGGGCTCAGGATCTCACTTCCTGTCAGCTGTCATGATGGGAACATCGCTCTGGCACGCTGAGGCTTCCTGCAGGGATTTTTCTCCTTTTTTTATTACCCAGAGATGGCATTTGTCCTGACTCCCTCACCACTTCAGCAGTTTATCGGCACAACGGACCAAACCAAATACGTTGACGATGAGCAGAGCCTGTGCTCGATCTCTAGGAGCCGGTTTGCGGATTTTGACCCCTCGCAAACCATCGCAAGCGCGGCACCAGGCCCAGGTACGACCGGGAGCCACATTTTCATCTCCCTGAACCCAAAAAAAAACACAGATCCTGCCGATTTGCACCCAGTAGCTCACTCCGAAGACAGACTCCGCGGGACTCTGACACGAAGCAGCCACACCGAGCACAACGGCTTCGAAAACCACAGCACGTCCCTGGTAATCCCCCTGCAAATACGATGGATCAAACAGCCAGCCGAGAATGCTGCAGGGCTCTAGCCGGGCACAGCTGTGCGGCACTCCATGGCGACCTAACCCACACAGCTGTGTGACAGATACCGCTGGCAAGCGACGGACACACGTGAGTGGGCAGAGTGAGCACCACAGGCAACAGCATGCAAACCAAATAAAAACATGCGCAGAAAAGGCAAAACGTGCTCTGCAATGGGCGTGGGGGGGCAGGGGACTTCCACAGTACTGCTTGTAAAATCAAGTGGAAGGAACATGTAGTCACAGCTAGCCAGTAGGGGGCACTGTGGTTAGAAAATCTCAATCCAGTCACCAGAAGCTTTTGCACACTTAGTAAAGCTCATTCTGCTTGACACATTTCACCGATTGACTGGATTTATGCTACACTGTGCAAAGGCAGCTGTTATGTAATATTCTAGCAGGAAATTGCCTTATAAGGCCGCAGTTCAACCTGCCAACTAAAAATATAACTCTGATGAAGAATTGTAAGAATGCTTTCTCAGGACACCTCCACAATCACTGGCTGTGAGCCTCCACCCCATCATAAAAAGAAAGTGAAATATAATAGGAGGTGAATTGTGCAAACTAGCCAGGGACTCAAAGTTTGCCATGAAATGTCAACTATATGGTTGGCATATTGTCAAACCATGAGCAGGACCAGGTGAGCACCAATCAGCCTGCACAGGCGGAGCTTTAAACGAAAGCCGGAAAAGCGATTGGTTCCCAGGGAGAGGGAGGCGGTATCTAGTGATGAGCCCTCCCGACTTAACCCATCAGTACTTTGGTCAACTGGTGTCTCAGGTCCGAGACATCGCGCCAAGAAACGAGCCAGGCGCTGTCCCCGTTAGCTTGCCCCTCACGTTCTGTTTGTGCTCCTGAATGGGCAGGCCGTGATTTCTGGCTCGGTGTAGGCTGCGAGCATCGTCCCTGATGTCTCACTGGCCGACAGACAGCTGTGATCCATTAAGCGCTCACTCTGCCTCCGTCGATTCACCCTCGCCCCGGCAGCAGGGCTCAGCAAACAATGATCTGGTTTACCCAGCATGCTTACCTCGTTTGATTTGGGCGTCCTACAGCAAGGCCAGCACACCATGTCCACCAGGTGGTCCCGTATTCCTCTGGCATCCCCTCGAACTAATACCCAGGTGACCCCCAGACCGAGTGAGCATGTGCAGACACTCCAGGAATATGGGAAGCTCTCAAAGAAAGCAAAGGAAAACTGGACACAGAAACACCAACACTCACTCTTTTTCCAGTGCAACGCGAACCCAGTGGCTCAGCTGACTTTCATTGTGGAACCATGGGAGACTGCAGAAAGGTGCCACTCTGGGGTGTTTCTCAATCTGCGTACTTGACCGTACTTGCGCTCTCACATACCGTTTTACGTCATCTTCAATTGCTGAAGACCAGTTCCAATAATAAGAACAGAAGTACAGAGGAAATCCCCAGATCTCATTCTTGCCCACTCCAAATATCAAGCATACATCCTCAATAAGCGAGACCAATCCCATGACTCATTGTGTCTCAAATTCATTCTTTGGAGGCACGTTAGCGAGACCAGTCCTGCCTAGACCACGAGTATGATCTTTGCGTTCTTGGTAGAGACAAACAAGACACACCCCTGGTGTGCAGAAAGAGGAGGGACATACATTAGGGTACTGCGTTTGTCAAATGCTATTACTCATTGGCTAAGTCAAGCGTCAATTTAGCCAATCAGGAAACACTGAGAAGTTAACTGGCATTTTGGTAGCTGCAGAGGAAATGCATAGAGACAGAATGTGTTTATATCAGGGAGTTTTGCCATCATTTGTTCCAAGACTCTAGTTTCCACTTCTTTGTCCAAGATCTAAATTCCGTTTGCATTCTCAGCCTTTTGCTGGACAAAATGCCGATATGCCGCATCTTCAGAGGAACTGGCTGGAGCCGCGATTTAATCAGGGTCCCCAACTGCCGCAGGCTTTAGGCCTCATTGCGAAAAATACAGACACACACAGAGACAGGCACAAGCAGGTATTCACGCGCACACACACACACACACAGACATGTACACACACACAGAGAAAAGCACACGCACGCACACACACACGGACAGATACACACACACACAGAGGCACACTTAAACAGACACACATATACAAATATGCTCTTCTGAGTAAACAGACCTTCTCTACTCCATTCATTACTCAGGCTAAGGGTGAACGTCAGCAGGCCCCTTAGTGTTTTTTTTTCCCAAGGAAAGTTCCGGAATCATACTTGCAAATGACAGCTGGGCCACTGCGGTGGCTGGCAGGCGTGTACGGGGGACCGTGTTCCTGTGGCAAAGCAAAGGGAGTGATGTCCACACGCCGCTCAGCATGCTAATACGACATAATTAATTAATATTTGCCCATAATTTTTGAGCTACAAAAATGAAGCACCATTTTTTCCCCAGCTGGCCGTCAGATACATTAGAGCTGATGCCCGCGCCGGACCGCGTGCCACAGGTGCATTGTGGGAAAAAGCAGCTTCCCTTAGCGAACATGAGGTGATTACTCCTAACTGAAATATATCAAGGGCAAAATTATTTCGCTAATTGGTTATATTGTTCCTGCCGTAATGAAAACTGAACCGCTAAACAGACCTGTCGGTTTCAATCCTGCCACGTCTCGCTTCACCTGCTCTAAGCGGTGAAAAACACCTCATTTTGTTCTTTGCTTGTCGCAAACGTTCGCCGGGACGCCTGAGTGTGACCAGTGGATCTCAGGTTGAAGCACCGGGAAATTTCTGCCACACTGTGAGCCTTGCGCACAGCTGCGGCCTTTGTGCTGTAATTTTGGATTTTGTCAACAGATATCCGTAATTCTGCAGTTTTAATGAGCCCCATGATGAAGGCTAAACAGGCCTTGTGAATGTGGAGGGGGGGCTGTGGGGCAGGAAAAGGTGATATGCTGGGCGCATGAAGAGTATGTCAGCAAAGGGAAGCTGGAGGGCCAGAGCAGTCGGAGGTGTGGGGGGGAGGCAGGCCAGACACCATGATACTCTTCAGCTAGACTCTCCATTCTAGGAAATGTAATCAGTCGGGGAGCTATGGCGCCCCCTGGCTACATCCTGGTTCTACAGCCCCTGAGATGCTCATGCATTCTGCAAAACATCTGTGTTCACACACACACAGTAGACAGTGTGGACACAGTCTACAACATACTGAATGCAGAACTCATTCTGTCATCCACATCCACCACGTTCACATGGCTCTTCATTGTATTTATTGCATTTATCTGTTCCAATTTGCACACTACTCATTATAACAATACAGCATAGATTTTTTAAATACTTTAATACTTCCTATTTGCAGAATTGTTTATATTGCACTACTTTTTCAATGCTGTATTTACAAAGTGTCAATTGAGGTGACAAAGTGATTTGAATTGAGAAATAAATAGCTAGCCAAAAACAGTTCAGACTGACACACACACGTTCTTACACACAGACACACTAAATACACAGCGATTCCCTTCACGCACTCTCTCTCTCTCTCTCTCTCTCTCACATACACACATACACACACACACACACACACAGTTATGCTAAAACATCTCTTACATACATTAAACACATTAATTCCCTCCACACATACACAGTGAAAATTCAGAACCCACTTCTGTATGAATGGCGCCTAGCTCTCAGGTAAGGGGCAAGAAAGGAGAGTGACTGGGGCCAGGAGGGACCACTCAACACCCAGGGTGACTCACCTCTCCTCTCATAACCACCCGCGGAGGACAATTACAGAACCTCACAATGGACTCAAATTTCACGGGAAAATCGGATGCGTGGAAAAACGCCGACGTGGGAGGTGTCGGTGCTAATGAGATAATCAGCCTGTAAATTCGCAGGATTAATTAGCTGAGAGTAAACTGAGCCTCTGGATGAAGAGTCTCATCTCAAAATAAGGTAAGGAGCCTTCCGGAAACGACCTGACAGCTTCACATCAGTGGAGAAGGGGGATTATGCCTTTCAATGCATATGTAAAAACAAAACTTAAATATCAAACGACAGAGAAACGGAGCCAAGGGCCATTTCTTCAGATTCCCCCTTAAAGTTTGAGGCTCTGCATACTGAGCAGTTTGGCTTTACAGCTCCACATTACCATTTGCATTTCAGTCGCTTGTTATGCTGCTCCGATGCCGAATTCCTTAATACGTCCTTTCAACAAAAACGGACGCGGACAGGAAAACAGGCCCATAGGAGAGCGGCAGCGCGATGCTAGGATGGAGAACAGCGCCCTCCTGAGGGCACACAGGTGAAGTGCGATGGTGTTCAGGCTGGGGGTGCTGCAGCGGCTATCTGGGAGCATGTTTTTTTTACAAGCAGGGGCACTGAACCGGTGTGGCCATGATGGTGATGTCATTGCTTGAGATGTGGGTCTTTAGCTCAGCAGGCTAATCCTTCACGCCCAGTGGTCAGATCCCCAGTTGACGGGTCCCCAGTCTCACCAGTTTGCACGCGAAGGCGGGAGCGAGGCTAACTGGACCGTCGAGCCCCCAGTTTTCTCCAGAGCGACGTGCATGGCCACACGGGTCTATGCAGATGCTGTTTTATTTCCCTGTGGTGTTAATCTTGAGCAGTTTAAATCCCCACACAAGCACACGGATCAGGCCGCTCATATAAACAAGTGGCGTAAAGAGCACATGGCATGTAAGCTGCTTGGAATTAGGCAGGTAAACAAACAAATGTGAGGCACAGAGCCTTCCGCGGCTGAGAACCTTTCCTGCCCCCCCGAAACATCCAAACCCAGCCTAAGTGACTGGGATATTTAAATCACTTCTCCTTACTTTCCTCACAGCATGCGCTTGCTTTATAGGAGTCTATTTGACTTACCAGGGTGCCCAACGACATCTTATTGATTGTTCAGCTAGTGAACTTGTCTAGAGCGCTACAACATTTGAGGCCCACCACAAGACCAGTCCCACTGCATTGTGGGCAATGTAGTTCTTCGGCATAGCCACTCCCACGGCATTATGGGAGACGAAGCCCACCCAGTACAATCAGTCAACCTCAATGGACTTTAGCAACAGTCCCCGTAACTTTCAGGGGCTTAGACATAAACTTGTCCTGAACTTTCCCTCCACGGTCTTCTGTTTTTATTATTAAATATTTATCTGCTTAGGAAAATGGATTCATTGAGGGATGAAGGGGAAGAGCAAGATAAAAAATTCAACAAAGATGTACATGTATACTTGAGAGTGAAAGCCTGAAATGCAACACAACAGGAATAGAGTCCTTGAGCTCCCTACAGAACACACTTCGGCTGTTGTACATTGAGGAGGAGGCTGAGGTTACGAGCTAAAGCCTTCAGACAGCTGAGGGGCCACGCGTCGTCTTTGAGACTCTAATTGCTATTCTTATTTAGTACTTTTCACTAGAGGACATATTCCAATCTGACATGCAGAATTTATCTTGCAGTTATTCCTAAATTCAGCCTCCACGAGCCATACGGTGGTACAACAGACGAGCCCAGTCGGGAGCTGTGCTCACACCCACCCGACACGCTCAGCTCTGCAGCTTACAGACTCCCTCGTACTACCACTGCCGCAAATTTTTCACCGAGTGTTGTGAGAGGTTTCCTAGCTCCTGGTCCATAACCCCACAAAAAAAACAGAGTTATCCATGAGACAGGGGGGCAGCCTGGAGTCCCATCCCCCGTGGGGGTCCGGCTTTGAGGAGGTCTGTTTTGATGCTCCTCTTGGCGTGGGTGGAAGGGTAGGTCCTCCGTTCCCCCCGGCTATACGAGGAGGGGAAAAAAATACGAGCAGAGAGTCGGGGTGAGTTAAATATTTATTCATCCTGCATAGCCCAGGGACACAATTATGCACAACGATGCAAATACGGGTCTTTCAGAGTCCAGCTCTCTCATATTTCAGAAATAGCTTGTGCAGACTGCACCATTTGTGTTTTCTCTCTCTCTCCCTCTCTCTCTCTCTCTCTCTCTGCCCTTCTTTAGAAAGATCAAAATGAGAGAGAGAAAGATAGAGAGAGAGGGATGAAGCCAGGAGGTGTGAGGCCACCCCCAGCAGGCACGCATCACGGCAGCGGGCTCTCGGAAGGAGACTCGCCTCCAGCCACTTCGGCACCGCGGGGGTACGATGGGCCTCGAGCAGCGAAAAGAGGAAAACATGGACGGGGCCCCTCTCAGCTCCATCAGGTCCCTGTCGCCCCAGGAGACACCTACCCTCTTAGGCTGGAGAGCCTGTGGGGGAGGGCCAGTGGGCGCACGCGCGTGTATAAATGGTGTGATTAAAACGATCGCTGACCGAGAGGACTGAGAAACGCAGCAGGCTCGTAAATAAAATGATTCCTCATTAATTTTGCAGCGGCTTCTTCAAGCCCAGTGGGGAAAGTTCCGGTTCCCAAGCGACGTCCATTTATATCCCACGGGATACAAGATCCCACATTACACCCAGAGCGTACATTTCAAGCACGCTGACCGCGGTACAATCATACGCGCCTGAGGAATAGGACTCTTCAGGCTTCTTTTTCATGTGGTGCAGAGCTAGTTATCTGGGAGAGTGGGTCAGATCTAACCGCAGAACCCACAAGGTGGGATTGTTTAGTACCCACTGGGGGGAAAAAATTGCTGCGATTGAGGTTCAGTCCAGCAGGACCGGATGGCTGTCTGTCTATGCCGGACTACCTCCACCTCCCCATTTCCCTCCCCTGTTGCTAGTCATGACTTTTA
The DNA here is from genome assembly GCA_026777985.1 of Mormyrops attenuatus. Lineage (NCBI taxonomy): Eukaryota > Metazoa > Chordata > Actinopteri > Osteoglossiformes > Mormyridae > Mormyrops > Mormyrops attenuatus. The sequence continues at coordinate 12,579,567 of JAODKC010000045.1, forward strand.
TGTTGTAAGGTGTAGTGTGACCATGTGCTTATGTCGCTGAGGTGTTTCTTTCGGTTCCTACAATGTCCTCCCTACTGGAGTACAGTCTGGGGGCTGTTTTTTTTTCTCCTCCTCTCTCCTCATGTAATTTCTTTTTTTCTCTGTTTTTCTTACTTCCCCTGTCTTCCTGACCGGTCTACCCCCTGTAATGTGACGTTTATATGTGTGGTCAGGTTGATGGCCGCAATTTCGCTGGTACTTGTGACTAGTGACAAGGTGCAACAGCAATAAAGGGTTTTGCCATACCATACCATACATACCATACCATACCATACCATACCATCCCATACCGTACCGTACCATACCGTACCGTACCATAACCACCTGATCCTGAGTCTGCGCTGCTTTTTGTCAGATGAAATACAGGAATCCTTTCCTCTGCTGTCTCGTGAAATTGTCTTTCTTTCCCTCCCCCGTTTTAACCTCGACCATTTGGTATAAATGATGTGACTATGGGCTGCCATACACTTGTCAAGTGCCTTAGGGTGACTCTGCTGTGAAAGGCGCTATATAAAAATTAATTGAATACAACTAGTGTCCTTTCATTGACGACCCCAAGTTTTCGACGTTTATCTTACATCAGCCACGGTACCTGATCATTCTGTCACGCCCGAGATACGTCCCCAGTCAGAAGCCCTGGGCATCTCCTTCCGAAGACAGTCAACCTCAAAGTTCTCAGGCAGACCCCATACTGCCCCCTGGAGTACAAAGACTGCAACGTCAAGCCATACTCCCCGACACATATCGAGTGTTAAAGCATGAGTACAATCACAGCAGAGTGTGAGCTCTAAAACGATCCCAGCGGATGAATTTATAAACCAGTCCTAGCAGTAATAAAAACAAATCAGCCTCTGAAGAGGGAGAAATATAGATTTTCTAAGCCAACATGGGGGAAAAAACATTCGACGTATTGACCACCAGTTTAATTGCATTCTAACTTCAACTCTTACAAATATAGTCTCATTTAAATAGAATCCACTTTAAAATACTGAAATATATAATTTTACTTATATTCTTCTATTTGAATAACTAAAATTTCCCTCAGGCATAATAATTACTCAAGATGCTTAAAAGGAAAATTCCGGAAAAATTTTTAAGTCATGCCGCACTCTTCAAATGCTCACCATCATCAGAAAATCTATTTGAAACCAAAACATCCAAGTTCAAAGGCACAAAAAGATTTATTTAAAGGTGTTCAGGACATCCAAGATTAACTTGCATCTCATATTGTGGAGAATGTCACCATGTATGCCAGCCTCTACATTCAGAATGATCAAGCTGATAAATCTATCACCTTTTCTGCTGAAATGTTTACGCGTCCACACTCTCACAAACCTTCCATCACCTCCAGTCCAGTCTCACGTAAACTGCAGGTTGAAATGGTTCTAATTTCCATATCCCCTGTCATAGTGGTTTTAATGCCAAGACCCATGACAGCAGCTCTTTGTTTATCTACAGGAAGCAGCTGGAAGTTCCACGCTGGTCTCGTTACCCTGGTGCCACATATCTCACTTCTCCTGGTTTGGTGCAGGGTGCAGGGTGCAGGGTGCAGGGTGCAAGGTACCATATTTGTACCTCAGTAGTCCCATACCATTGCAGCCGCACTCATCAGCATTGTTCCAAACCCCTCCCCCTCTACCAAGCCACACCCCCTCTACCAAGTCACCACCCTCTACCAAGCCACACCCCCTCTACCAAGTCACCACCCTATACCAAGCCACACCCCCTCTACCAAGTCACAACCCTGTACCTAGTCACCACCCTGTACCAAGCCACACCCCTCTACCAAGTCACCACCCTGTAGCAAGCCACACCCCCTGTACCAAATCACCACCCTGTACCAAGCCACACCCACTTTCCAAGATACTCTCAAGTACTAAGCCACTCTCCCATTGTACCAAGCCATTCCCTTATGTTCCAAGCCACTCCCTTGTGCAATAGTCCCTCTCTAATGCTAAGCCACTCCCTAATGCTTTAAGCCATTCCTATGTTTCAAGCCCCTACCTAATGCTGTAAGTCCCTACCTAACGCTTTAAGCCACTCCCTAGTGCTTTAAGCCATTCCTATGTTCCAAGCCCCTACCTAATGCTTTAAGCCACTCCCTTATGTTTTAATCCACTGCCTTGTGCCAAGCCCCTACCTAATGCATTAAGCCACTCCCTTATGCTTTAAGCCACTCCCTATTGCTTTAAGCCACTCCCGTGTTCCAAGGCCCTACCTAATGCTTTAAGCCACTCCCATATGCTTTAAGCCACTCCCCTCCCTAATGCTTTAAGCCACTCCCTTGCGCCTTAAGTCACTTGCTTATATTCCAAGCCCATCCCTAATGCTTTAAGCCATTCCCATGTTCCAAGCCACTCCTTTATGTGCCAAACCACTCGCTTGTGTTCCAACCTATTCCTTAATGCTTTAAGCCACTCCCTAACATTTTAAGCCACTCCCTAACATTTTAAGACACTCCCCTGTCGCTTAGGGTCCTTCCTGAATTCTAACATGTCTAGTTCGATGCAAATCCTTAGCATGTACCCAGCAACAGCCAGACCAGGAGTGTCCTGAGGTGAGAAACCATTGGAATGAAGGCATAAAAGAGACACCAGGCATTCAGGTAGGGGGCAGCATTGGGTTAACAGAGCAGCTTAGACACATCCATGCCGCTCAGATGTAAACTACTGAGAGGTTCTGGGAGCCAAAGAAATTTGGTGTGTGGCTGTTCAATTTCTGCAGCAGACAATATGAGTACTAGCACATGCCTGCTTTGAATAAGAGCTCCATGCCATATGTATCAAATACTAAACCACCAACATTGGTCAAATGCGCTCAGATAGCTGTCTTGTCCCAGCTGCTGAAACACAATGAATGATTGTGCAGGCGCTGAGACTCTGTACATCCACGACGACCGGGAAAGCTCTGCTCTCGTAAGAATTCTGAGCTGCTAAATCATGAGGATGACTCTTATCTTAGCAGTTGGTATTAGCAGGGGCTAACAAATAACAGCACAGGGGGAGGAAGAGCCCATCCTCTTTCCATAAGGGTAGTAGGCGAAGGAAAAGGAGAAGCCAGACAAAAATCAGGAGAAGCACCCAGTCCTCCATAAAACCACACCTTGCCCACCCACTCTTTCCTGATCAATCATCTAAGACCAATCGTAATTCAGCTGCTGCTGAGGGGGGCGGGGCTTAACAAGCAGCTTGGCGGAACAGCACTGCCCCTTGCCATCTGCACTTTGGAGACCAATCCCAAGGAGGTCATGGTGTAGCCCCCTGGTCTTTCATTAGTGGAGCAACAAGGCTGATGAAATGCTACCCCCCACCGCCAGCACCTCGCTCCCTGGCTCCCTGTGGCCGGCCCGGACTAATCGATGACTCGTAATTGGAGCCGCAGGGAAGTGGCCGCCCAGGCAAACATTGACGAGAGTCCCTCTAGTGTGAAATAAAACAAATGAGGGTCAGGGGAGGGCACCGGGGGCGGAAAGCCAGGGCAGCTCCGGCCTGCCGCCGCAGCCCCGGTCAGCGGCCTGCTCTCAATACATCAAAGTCTGCATATGGACCCTTTTAGGACCGTAACAAAGGAGCATCAGTGAAGTGGGACTGCAAGGATATTATCATCTCCGAACAGGTACCATAGAGAACCACAGTCACGGAATTAAAAGGCGGCAGAGGGTGAGAGAGGGCACTGTGGACATGTGATCAGCTTGAAACACAGAATTCTGCAAGACCCCATCTCTGTTTTTTTTTTACAAGACCCTTTTTTTACTGGCATATATTCAGACACCGTTTTGTTTACAAGACAAATTATTCATTCAGGTACCACTTCATACTAAGGGCCCCATGTAAGACTGGCATACAGCATAATTAATACCACTCGTGAACAATTATACATATGAAGGTGTTGTGAAGCTGCTTCTTCACGCATAGAATAACACCCAGAAATCTGTGGCTCCTTTGATGGTGTTCATGTGCTGCGTGATGCAGTGGCATTTCTAGACCATTTCAACTAGGGTCAGTGGTTCTGTTAAGGGGGGGTCAGATCCATTTGACCTTAATGTCCTCCAAGAATTACTCACACTAGATTGGCAGCATTAAGAAGCAAAAGACAATTTTGAAAACCAATAAGATATTTATGCAATGCTTTGCAGTCACATTTTAGTTTTTACAAATATGTAATTCACTCTGATTTATTGTGTAGACTGTCTTGCTTCCACAAGCTTTTCTGTCGTTAACTTTTCTTTTCACCAACTAAAGCGACTGAACCACCCGGCGCACCCACCTTAAAAGTGCTTACGTTTGTGTTTTGCCTGTTCCTAGCGCACAACATTTTAGCCCACATACATAAATATAAATAATAATAATACATTTATTTCTGACCCAAGTAGCATACATATTTATGGGGGCAACAGGGGCAGGCATGTATGTTGTCACGGGGGCACGGCGCCCGCCCCCCAGAACCGCCCCTGTTTGTAGGATGTCTTATGTATAGCCTTTTATTTGCCCGATATTCCACATGCAGTAAAGAACTGTTGCTGTATCATTATTTTTGAAATTCAAATACAACTGGCTCTCATCCCAGCACAAAAGGCATCAGAAACACACATTCTGAAAGGCAGAAAATGCGCGAACACAGCGGGTTAGTAGAAAAGGCACCTGGGGACCGAAACTGATTTTGAGCCTGATTTTGTTACTTGCGGAAATTCATACTGGAAATACAGAGAGACAAAAACCGAGTGGCTGTGGGGTTTTTTCGTTCAGAGATCTGTATCGCGTATGCAGATTCAAAACTTTTGCCCTTGACTGTGCGCAGACACTAGAGGGGGCTGTGTCGAGTCATTTGTCTAAGGGAATTTCATTCATTCAAGAGCTTCATGGTACCTAAAATCTCACTACAAAGGGAACCCTAACATTTAAAACAAGCACAACATGCCTACTGTTCACGTAGGATTTTTTTTTACTACTTCCGTGATAGTGAATATTACTGCATTTGTTCATGCTTTAGTGTCTTTGCCGTGTAAGTGTAGCTTAACTAAAATCTTACTGCTGACATCTATGTAGGTTGTACAGACACATTCATCAAATCCACTGGTGACAGATAGAAATTCATGTATGTATTTAAACCAATCGTTTTTTAGTTCAATTGATTTGTATAAAGTAGGCCTACCTTTCACTATTACTGCCCAAGAGCGTTTTTCTTAACAGAACAACCCTCTTTACATCGGGCTAGACAGGGATCGTAATACCCAGTCATTAATATTCATGAGAATATAATCATAGTCGTACATTATTCATAAACTCTCCCTCTTTTACTACCGCTGAGCTATGTATCAGGATGTGGTCTGGTGATGCTTTACAGGTTCTGCCATCTTTAGGCTTGTGGATCAATAAGGGTTTTCGACACATTCGTCTCGCAAGTGTAAGCTGATCTCTTAAACCCGACAAACAAACGAGTGAACTTAACCAAGCAGAGCTCAAACGCAAATAAGTACCAGCCGCAACATTTGCATCTATGAAATGAAGGCTATTAAGCGACATTAGTTTATATATTTCACCTAATATTAAATCAGTTGCTGTAACAAGTAGGCCCAGCTATCTATACGTATTATGAACTGTAACTAAGTGTAATAAAATTGAAATTACATTTGTCCCCGTTGGGTCCTTGAGCTCATGCGGATCCGGCTCTTACTTTACATCTGTTTGCGGACGTTCCTGTTTTATTGATCTGCTACTGTGATTTTTATGGTTGTCACTGAATCATCGCCGCCTCGTTTGATTCACTTATTTGAGGGTAGCTTCAGATGAGAGCAGTGGGACATCATAGGAGCAGCCACCGGCCTCAGAAAAATAACGGCAGCAGCAGAGAAACCTAATTGATTGTCTGGCGAAATGTGTCGTATTTTCAATTACTGTGCGAAACCACCCGTCAGTCATCTAAATTATCTGAACCATAATGTAATTAAGGTCCGTTAACTGGTTTGTCTGTGAATTATTTATATCTAGCAATTTGTGCTTCTGAAGATGATTATTCGGCTGAAACGTGATCCTGTGTTTCCCTATTGTTTTTCAAGGTTATGACACTCGGCCGAATCTAATACGTTGTGACAAGTGACTGTACATTTGGCCGGAGCGTTTTCTCAAAGTGTGATCGCTCCTGGCAAACTTTAAAAAGAGAAAACGTTTGGCAGTGTACCTTGCTCTGCTAATCTCCTTAGCAAAAGTTGGTCGCATTTCTCCTGACAGGCATGCATCCACCCCAATTGACGCCATTCACGGGGAGCGGGGGCGTAATCTAACCACCCGGCGCCTGCATTTGATCTCCGTCCTACTTCTTGGGTTCAATGAGACGCTTCATTAGTTTTAATACGCGAAGCGTGCCAAAAGTGTCAAGCCTAACCAGGCGACCTTTCTTGGTCCAGGAGCGCACTGCGCTCGCTTTACCGTAAGTATATTATTGTTAAGATGACGGGGTGTCGAGGATGAGTTTTGGGGGGCTGCGGGTAGTACATTTAATTTAATGAAAACGGCGACCCCACTGGTTTCTGAGCACCGGTTAATTGGATTATGTTGGGCGCTGCGGATATGACCTGCCAATTACTCTCCATGCGCCAGTTAGTGGGTGTAACGCTTTCCAGACAGGGTCTACTCTGAAGGCCAATACGACTAATCCACGACCTCCCATTGATAATATTTAACATATATATTTCAAATGAAATATCCCATTTGTAATAATACACTATGCTATTATCCAAAGACACGTCCTATAAAATATTCCACATTCAAAATAATATTATATCAGTGGATCTATACAATTTCTTTCGTTTATATTATTCAGACATACAAGTAGCGTGAAATGGGCTAGGCGAAGACAATAAAAAGCGAGACAACGTGTATGACTCGTCCAAAATTAATAAACCCTCACTGATTACTTCATCATAATTATCTGTGTACACTTTTTAAATGTTTTCTTAAATTTACTGATGATATGCGTTTTCACAGCGCATAAAATACGCGCTAATTAAATAATCCAAGAGGTTCCACTCAGCAAATGTGGCTACAAAAATAGAGAAAATGTTCTTTGTGCAGTCTGGGTCTCCCTGTTGTCTTAGTTGTAATAAAGCCCACGCCCCCCTTGGTGCCGTCTTCTGGCTTCTGGGTTCTTCCACGCACCGTTGGCTGAACTGCAAACGTACAGAGCGAACGGGTGGCCAGCGTCCAGTCAGGGAAACCACATGTGCTCAGTGATCACTGAGATGGACATAATCCACTTTTGATGAACTCAGTTAATAGACTTCCCGCTGTCGTTATCAAACGGATTTGCTTCTATTCGTCTCCAGCACACGACCCACACCACGCCCCCTCGCATTCTTACACGCTTGGCGTTTGTCAATAAAATGCCCCCCTTTCGCCCACGAAACTTTAAAGTCTCCGAAAACTAGGAAGCGTGCGGAGTTTGCGGGTCACCTTGAGAAGATGCCGCGCCGCAGAAGTCCGACAACGCCATGCATTGTCCGGGAGACAGTCAGTGCCTATAATAAAAACGGACAAAACCCCCATCGTTTAGACCTCCAGAACGAGTCCACGGTCCAGGCCCTTGTGCAGTCCAGATGGATGGATGCGAGAGCGCAGTGTGATCCGTGTATAGTGGAGCTCCGGCTTCCTGGGATAAGTGGCTACATCGACCACGATCCGAGCGCCATAGACAGGGCTCAGAGGAGGCGTCGCTTGGCCGCCAATGCCAGGGAGAGGAGGAGGATGCTTGGGCTTAATGTGGCGTTTGACCGATTGAGGAGCGTCATCCCGACTCTGGAGAGCGAGAAGAAGCTGTCCAAGTCAGAGACGCTGCAAATGGCGCAAATCTACATCTCCACCCTCAGCGAGCTCTTACAGGACAGGAGCTGCGGCCCAGACATCAACCAGCAGAGAGCCAGAAAAAGTGCGTTTTCCGAAGACCTGCGTGGGAAACACCCGGAAAAGGACGCGATTGTGCAGGTGCCGGAAAAGACGGACAGCGTTACGGACAGCACGGAGCATCCGAGCGGCGATCTTCTGAAAACGGAGTTAAAAGACTTAATAAGCCTCTGGGAAAGACCCAGCGGCACCAAGTGAGAAAGGCCACGCCGGTATTTCACTTTCGTAAGCAGCCTTTGTATATATACACACGTGTTTGAAATTCTTGAGATTTTTAAAATTGCCATTTTTATATGACACCATATTGAATCAAATGTAGTGATTGACAATGTATTTAATAAAAGATACTGCGGTCCACTACTGGATTTACTGTTGTTTTTGGGGATCTTTGTGCAGAGAGGAGCCAAAACCAACACACCAGGAAAAAAAGACGGAAAACTCGGCGTGTATTGAAAGTAGCAATTTTATTGGAGTTAAAATTATGTACAGGTAATCAAAGACATAATTCTTGAAATTGGTACAAAGTTCTTCCTGCAGTTGGCTTTGTATACTTATATTGTACTTCAAATGACACAACTGAGAAACTGTATAAAATAAAAATAGGATTGAATTCAGAAAAGTAGTCTACGATTACAACTTTCAATTGCCGGTATTTACAGAACTATTTACATTTTGCTTTTTCCCCATTCATTTTCAGATTCGTAGTCTAATGTCTCGTAAACGTCAGTGTCTACCTCGGTTTTACAAATATGAGCGAATCAGCTGCTCCTGTGAAGGGGGCTTGAATTGGCCCAGAGTCTGCTAGGAATACAAGAGGCAGGACATTTGACCGCTTCCTTACGAAATATATCTGCTAAAACTCAAAGCCGAACAGGGCCTCAACAGGGAAGCAACACCACAAGGTTTAAATATACAAAAGGAGTTGTTAAAAAATTAAATTAACAAAGGTTCTAATTCTGGTTGGGCACGGTCGAGCCCCTCCCCCCCAAAATCCCCAAGACACAGCAAACCCCTGTCGTTAATGTTAACCTCCGCTGGGTCTTACGATTAAACTCGGGAATAAATCAGCTTACTGCGCATGTGCGGATGGATCCTACGCTAAACGGCGGCAAAACTAAATGCATATCAGTTTGTAATACATCGCAGCTCCCTGCAGAACCCTCGAACAGAGCCTACATTTCACTCATATATTAAAACAAAGACATTTAAACAGATACTATCCCCCCAAAAAAGAAAAGAAAGTAAAATTCAAAACAGAGAAGACTGGGTGCGGGGTGCCTGAAGCATCATGGGACAAAAGTTAAATTCAAGTGCTTCAAATAAAAATATGAATGGTTTTCCAGTCCTGCTGACGGTTTCGTTTCTGACATTCTGTCTTGTAGTTAGAATTGAAGCATACGGACACTTTCAAAAGCATGTTCTGTGGGTAAGCAGTGAGTGGGGGTGGGTGGGGGGTAACAGGGCTGGATAGACTTGAGGTTCCCGCCATGCAGAAGCCCGAAAAGGTCTGCAGATCCAGGTCCTTAGTCAAGCTACGCATCTCATGCTGTGAACTTGCCCATTTCACTCTACTATTGAAAGAAGAAGAAGAAGAAGAATCCTACACAAGGACCTACAAGCTCCAGACTGTAGAGGATCTCTAACCAACACTGGCTTTGCACCTTAAGATAGGTGATGATGGAAACAATGGGAGATACTCGGCACGGACAGCCAGCTACGGAAGAGGAGTCGCTGCCAGTGAGCACATCTGTGGGGCGGCCCAGGTCTTTGCCGGACTGTGAACATCTGCTCCGGAACCATCCGGGGGTACAAGATGAACCCTGCAAACATACCCAGAGTGCTCCTCTCTGACCGAACAAGCGAGTGTGGAGTCCCGACGAGATAGAGGAGATGTGAGGAATCCTCACGCGTCCAGCTGTGCTTGCAGGAAAGAACCATGAGCGGGGCAGGCAGCTATGGGCGAGTTCTCGCCAAGGGGCTCTGGGCACGCTCTCCCGGGTGCAGAGGCTGCACGCGACTCTGCAAATTAGCCCGGACACGGGTCACGCGGCCACTTGGACAGGAGGATGGGCTGACGGGGGAGGGGGGCGGAAAGCCCTGCCTCTTCCGTTCTCATTGGTGCCACTTGCGGCTGCACGAGGTCGACCCAGATGAGCGTGTGCCGCAACGTGGGCCTTCGAGGCCGCGAATGAAAGAAAGGAGGTACGTCAGCGACAGCTGAGAACACCTCCCTCTGTCCTGGATGACGAGTGAACGGACCTGATGGCTATCGATAAGCTACGTTCAAAACGGTCACTGGATATGGTTATATATAAATATGCAATGTATACGTGTGTGTGTGTGTGTGTGTGTGTGTGTGTGTGTGTATAT
>JAODKC010000045.1:12602711-12617825 GCA_026777985.1 Mormyrops attenuatus
GGGCGCGCCGCCCCGGCGCCGCGGGCGGCGGGGGCCCGGGCCCCGCGCGCCCCCCGGGCCGCCCCCCCCCCCGGCCGCGCGGCGCCCCCCCCCCCGCGGGGGCGGGGGGGGCGTCAATGCAGGCTCAGCAAACCTGCCCAGGTCCTACAAAGGCTCACGCTGTGAGGGGCCACCAGGGTGGCCCAAAGCCACAATAACATCATTTCCATGTCGCCATTAGCCTAACGGTGGGTCACCACAATGCCTAGGAGGACGGCGTTCAAAGAAGACAAACACAGAGTCCGCGGGAGTCTGAAATATTCCTGATCTTCTCACACTCTTAACAATCTCACTGACTGGCCTAACATGAGACTTACTAACAAGGCGTTATACTCAGGGACAGCCATGAGGACCATTACATTGGTGAAAGGTGAAAACAATCGATGCCGGAAGCACATCGAACGACATTTATTACATATCTATCTGGCTGATTTGCCCAGAGAGACTTACAGAAGAGGGAAAGGGTCCTTGGGATTCAAACTGATGACCTTTGCGTTATTAAAAATGCTGAGCTACAGGAGTTACACCTACACCATCTTCATCACCATCATCATCAACTGGGCATCTTACAGGTGTTGGATTGTTTTTGGTTCAGTTTGACACATTTGAACAGGTACAGAAGAGAAGCTTTGACACACAAAGTGGACACCAGGACACTCCATCCAGTCATGTCAGAAAGGGAAGCGCTCCACCTGACAGCAGGTCACAGACGCAGCCCGGCATGACCGACGAGCTGTGGGGAGACCCTCTCCTTTTCACGGGATCGGGAATCCCGAGCCAAATCCCCAACGCGGAAGCAGCAGGACTCATTACGAACAGACGCCCCACAGACACGCCAAAGACCCCCAGCCTGGGTCCTTCGGCTAAGCGGGCAGAGAGCCTCCCCCAGGATGAACCGTGGCTTATGCCTGGGATATTATTTGTGGGAGGCATAAGGGGGGAAAAAAGGAAAAATAAATAAATAAAAACACACACGCCCACTTTGCTGGCCTGTGATGCCATTTAACTACAGGGCGGCGGGATTAATTGTCAGGGTGATACTACCGCGCAGGAAGCGGGGCTGCAGCTATAAGACGCTCCCCCGTCTCACCCACTGACATTTCCCAAAACTCCAAAGCGCCCCTGCCGCGGCCCCTGTCCACAAAGGCCAGTGCATTTGGACGATGACGGAAAGGACAGAAGCTTTGTAAACGAAAGACAGCAGGGGAGAGTCCTACGACTGATAATTAAAGCCCTCGGAGCAGGTCATTCACACCTTTACAGAAATCTGATGACGTGTCACAAACGCACCTACCTCTGGCGCAAGGGCCGTATGATCAGACGGAGATAATTACAATCAAACATTAAATGGCCATAATTGGATTAATTACCTCATTAAAAAAAAGAGCAATGATTACACTCCTGCCAGTCTTAATTTTCACATTTAAACAATTATCACTCAATTTTCACCCACCATTTTAAAAAATCTGTAATGGGCTGTAATAAGAACAGACATGTCGCCAAAGTGGTTCTGGGGGGAGATGGCGGTAACCAGCATGCACACAAACTGGAAACGACGGGAACAAACTGGGGAAAAGAGACACGACCACAGAGCAGACCTTAAACCAGACTTCACAGCTGGAACATGCTCTCGTTCCAATTAAAATGCCTTAAACTGACTGAAATGAGTCCTACCCAACAACAACCCGTAGGGGGCGAACAGGCCACCCAAGACAGACTGCAGAACACCCCAGTCGTTTAATGGGTGGTTTTACCGTCAGCTGCTCCGACCAGCCTAGCAAGCATGTGTTACCTAATCCTGAAGCACCGACTCAATGCAAAACAAGCAAAGACCGGACCCTCTGACCTTCGACAACTGCAAGGAAGTCCCGATGGGGAACATCCGATTCCCCCCAAAACACATAGTTAAATCCACTCCCCCCGGCAGTCATGACTCCAAACACATGGGCCCATTGGGTCCGGATCATTGGCCAGACAACCCACACATTCTGCCGGATCGCTCTGACGCACAAACTGGACAGCAGCTGGTGGCTAACAGCCTATTCAAATGGCCGGTCCTCAGCTTCCAGATCCAGCAAAAGACCTTCTAGACTAATCACAAGTTCATCAGACTCAATGATCTTCTCAAGCACCTCCAGTTGATATTACACAGAATGGGGAGATATCGATTAACAAGGCAGAAAGGAAGAGAAAAGGACAATGACGGAGCGAGCGAATGCAATCTAACATTTGGCTTAAACGAGTCCACACAAGCTTTGGTTGCCGTATCAGAAGGACTCTGTCCGCATGATATGGCGGCTACCTTCTTGGGGCCGCTGAAAATCTTCCGGCTGCTCTCCTTGGATTTCTCAGACTTCTTTCCCTGGAACCTCTTCTGGGCTCCGGGTGCCACTGGACAGGAATCCTCTGGGTACTCGGAGACATCTGCAGGAAGGGGGGTGGCAGGTGAGGGTGAGTCTGGTGAGGAAGGCAGGAAGCTGGAGAAGTGTTCCCCAACCCAGTCCTCGGGGACTCATAGACGGTACACATTTTTGTTCCCACTTGGGAGGGAGCAAAAACATGGACTGTCTGTGGGTCTTGGAGGACCGGATTGGGAAACACTGAGTTAGAGGAAGACGGGCAAGACAGCAGGAGATTCCGATGCTTCGGAGAAAATAGGACGCATGGCACGAAAGCAAACTCCTCATAAGCAATTAATCAACAAAGTTCAAAAACGTAGCTAAGAGACTCATTAAAACACTGGGGAGGAAGGGGGACTTGATGATATTATGACCTTTAAGCTAAACTTCACAACCTGTGAGCTCCTTGATAGAGACTTAAAAACTCATCCTGACCCTGAATCCACAGATCTGCTCCTAGCAAAAATAACCATTAGCCTCCAGGAAGCACATTTTTGCATATTTAAATAATGTGGCTGCAGAAGAGCTACTCCTTAACGAACTGTGACAGAATGAGTCCAGACAATCAGAATGCTACTGCCCCCTACAGACAGCTACAGGAACACGGCAGGTAGCTTAACCGCATTTGCAACCGCAGCCGCTGATGGCACAAATATAAAGTCGTCAGTCGTCTCTCAAGCCATGACATAATCGAGGCTCGTGTCGTCCGACGCGATTTACGTTTACTGTGGGGCTCGATGAAGCAAGCTCAGAAGCTTAAGAGGGAAGACGATGTAATTAAGCAACAAAGCGATCTGCATTTGTGCTATCGGCTCCGTAAAAAAAATAAATAAGAAAAAATACCGTTACGCCATTAAAGGACTTACGGCTCATTCTGCACGCCTGTTAAACTGGGCTTATAAGCGAGCTGCGTAAATAACCGAAAGCTTTTAGCAAAGTGCTGCTTTTCCCCCTCACAGGACACCTATACACCTGTCTCAGTGAGGATGGTTCAACCCAGCCGTCTAACATGGAGCCTGCAGAGCTTCGCAGCTGGGCTCAGCATTCCGCCCTGGCGGGGGAACATCACTGGCGGCTATAAATTGCAATGTGACCGTGCGTCGTAGGGTGAGAGCAAGTGCCCTGATTGAATTTTCAAGCTAATGACTCTATCCAAAGCACTTTCACCCAATCGTACATTAACACAGGGTCATTTGGTTCTCCAACGCATAACTGCAGGGACCCTCTGGACCCAAGAACCATACGTGGATCTCTGGAATCCAGCACAGATGTGAAAGTGGAATGGATATCCTACCTGTGTTAGTGCTGGCCTGGCTGTCCTGGCTGTCAGCGCTTAGGGGTGTGGCCAATGTCGCCTCGGTGACGGCCGCCGCAGCTGCCGCCGCCTTCTTCTTGGCCCTCTTCTTCTCGGCGGCCAGTGAGCCCTCGTCCTCCTCATCGCTGTCGCTCTCGCTCAGGTCGTCAAAGCCGAAGTACTTGATCTTGTAGGTGGCACTGCCCGACGCGGCGGGATCCCCATCGGCCTCCTGGCCCTCGCTTTCCTCGAACCCGAAGAAATCCAGCTTGGTCTCCTTCTTGGACTTGCTTTGTGCGGGCCGGAATCTGCATCGGAGAAGAGGAGGTGCCTGCTGCAATGCTGCTCACACACGTACCTCGACGGTCACTGGAAGCTCAGCCCAGCTCTAATCATGCTTAGTGGCCTCCATGAACGAACGAATGCTTGCCTCACTTGTACATCACTTTGGACAAAAGCATCTGCCAAGTATATCAACATAAATGTAAGACACGGGTTTATGAACTGGCAGCTGTATTCACAGGTTACGACCCCACAAGAGGGACAAACAGGTGATTCTTTAAACGACCTCAGACGCCTAACAACCCGATACGCGCACTGAGCATGTGAGAGCCCTGATGCATCATCGGAATTCTCGGGAACCGAAGCTAGGCTAGGAGGGAACGACTTTACTGCCTCTGGCAGAGCCGCCATTAAATGATGAAGATAGCGGTCATTTTAAATAGCAGGTGATACTACGATTATTTTTCAACAAGAGCCATCAGATCCAAAGTTTGAGATAAGACTGATGTCAAAGTTCTTAATACTTACAGCTACAGCAGGCTGCACGCTCACAAAAGTTTAACAGAATTAAAAATGAGAATCACTAAAACATGTTTGTTTAGCCAAGACACGGTTTTCAGGGTCACAATGCAGGTCGTGTAATAATTACACGCTGCTAAATGTGCCAGAGTTGCTATCTTGTAATCACTAGAAGCTCCTTCACGTGCCAAAAGCAATTCACAGCTGCCTCTTAATTTGTTTTGCCTCATGTGAGCCGCGATAATGAAAACTGCCTTGCTGTTAAATTTAGCTTGGGGTGCCCCGCCCTGTTTTGGTCATGTGATTGTAGGACCTGCCTTGCACATAAATGACACACGCGATAATGGCAAGCCATCAACCGGACGGCTTACCTGGCAGGTTTGGCGGCCGCCACCTCCGTCTTCTTCCTTAGACGGCCGGCCTCTCCCAGGTCAGCAGGCGCCGTCGTGGAGGTGAACTCCTCCATGCTCCTGTCCATGGAGTCCTGGATGGTGACGTTGCAGACGGACAGGCAGGATGGGTGCAGCACCGTGTAGTCCCGTGTCCGGCCTCTGGGGGTGCCATCCGCCTGTCCGCTGACTCTGAGGGACCCGGGGCCGGACGGGGGTTTGCCGTCCGCGCCAGCGGCCTGTCTGGCCTTGTTGGGCCGGTGGTACGTCCTGCAGTTGGGGGGGCGAGTGAGCCCCTGCGAGGGATCCTCAGCCGGCACCTCACTGTCACCCGTGCCGGGCTCCCCGCTCTCTCCGACGCCAAGGAAGTCCCCACATGGGTCCGAGGCCACCTCCCCCCCACCCCGCCCATCGCCCACCTTCCATGCGGACGCCGGGTCCACCGGCTCAGAGCTGGATGACACCGACAGACCA
This sequence comes from Mormyrops attenuatus, assembly GCA_026777985.1. NCBI lineage: Eukaryota > Metazoa > Chordata > Actinopteri > Osteoglossiformes > Mormyridae > Mormyrops > Mormyrops attenuatus. The sequence goes on from JAODKC010000045.1 coordinate 12,608,108, forward strand.
GCCACAGAGTTCCAGCTGCCCAGCGGATCCCGGGCCTCAGTCTTTAGTGTGGTACTCTGGGAGGTGGGCTTCTTGTCGCTTTCTGAGGCGTTTTTATACCAGGAATAGCTGTCCTTCGCCGCTCCCTCGCTCGACCATGTCCTCCCTGGGAAGAGCGGAGGGGACCTTAATTGCCAATATCCAGAGATCGCAAGCACCCACCGTGTAAACAGTCGATTACGCTGCCCAAATATATCTCCTGGAAGACTGTCCAGATGACACTTAAACACTGTCTGCTCTGGCCCCCGTTTGTTTTTATCTATTAGCGCTTTATTTTCCCCCATGTGTACAGATTTATGCGGAGGTCGCAGGAGGCACAGATAGTCATATCTATTCTTACACCTCCAACTGCTGGACTTGTCATGCAGATTCTGCACCCCCAGATCTGGGGCTGCGGATAAACCCGCCACACCACAAAGCACCGGGCCGAGCCCTGGGTTAGAGGGGGAGCTCCGTCGCTCATTACAGGTGTCCGGGCCGTTGCCCGAATAGGAAGCCGCATCAGCGTGCTGTAAAAGCGACGCAAGACCTATACAACAAACACGGGCCGCCAAACATGACTTAAGCCACAGGCGCTTCCAAAATGCGCTTCCAAGTCACGTGACACAGTGCCACGTTTTGGGAGAAGTGCAATTCCACAGCTGTAAGCTGCACCGCCGCCGCCGCGGCCTTGTTCCGTGTCACGAGGGTGAACATCACGTCACGCAGGGCCCTTGTGTTATTTTCAGGTGGCAAGGACTCCGTGAGTCTCAACAAGGCAGATCTTCGCTCAGATAGGAAACCAGAAGACGCGATCCCGGGGTGAAAACATCCAGTGCGAGAGCGGAAATACGATACAGAGAGGAGCGTGCGTACAGGTCGGGGACGGGCACAGACCACAACACAGGGCACCTGGCACCTCTGTGTCGGCAGCGGGGTTCGCGGCACACCAATCGGCAACCGGCACCTTGTCCTACCAAAAACGGAAACGCAGTAACGGCGTCAACACCAAAAACAGCCAAGGCAACAAGCACTTCATTCTTACAGTGGAGCCCTCGCCATCAACACTTCATCATCTGCTGTGTACTTTAAAAACATTCATAAGAAAACATCACTGCAGGGATGCAAATAACTGTATAGTGTCTAAGACAGGTCATTTTTATAGTAAAAGGCCAGAGATTCTTTTTCCGTAAAAGGGACTCGTCTGTGCAGACAGCTTAGCCGGCTAGTGATAGAACAATATGCACTGGCAAGTCTGCCATTGTGTTTCCAAGGGAACCACTCAGGAGACCAAGAGCACATTGGCACAAGCCAAGTACTCCACATGAATGACATCCAGTGAAGAACCTGGATCTACATGGCATTTCAAAACAAAGGCAGCCTGATTGTGGACCGCGTATCAGACGATACACATTCATGCTTATTTATAAGCAGTTTTGTAAGGGGGGGGGACTACTTCACGGTCTCACTAAAAACAGTAAGTTGTTGTTAAACAAGACTAAAGGATCTGAAGAGCAGGTAGCTACAGACGTCCACAGTGCGAAAAGTGGACCAGTCAATCGTTTCTTAGTCTCCTGCTGAATTCTGTGGTGTTCATTTGACAGAATTGTTCAAAAGTACAACAAAAGCACAAAAAAAAAAAAAAACGATGCCGTTCCTGCCTGCAGAGTGCTCGGAATATTCCGTCCCATTCGCATGGCCCTGAGCGGAGGCGTCCAATCGCAGGTGACGGGAACCGATGTGCGAGACACTAGCGCCACCGGGACTTGGCTAGAGCGTGCCGAGATGGCTCATCATCACAAACGCAGCTAACTGGACTGCATGGTGAAAATGGGAAAAACTTCTGGGAAACTGTGGGCAATCACCGGCTGGATGGAAGGAGGAAGGCAGGGAACAGGGAAATTCGAGGAGGTTCACACAGGCAGGAACAAGCCCAAGACCCCCAGGACCCCCGTGCCATTCAGTGTAACACAGACCGGAAGAGTCACCAGCTCAATCTACGCACCATGCAGAAGAGATACTTGATAATGAGTCAGGTATCTTCCAAGTCGGCCCCAGTCACTGCACACGGCTTCTGCTTCACTGCATATTATTCTCCGGTTTACTACATTACATGCTATCAAAATTAATTATCTAAAAAAAAAGTCGTCCTAAAAATCATTGGTAGGCCACCCCCCCTGCAAGATGTGGGTAATTAGGCCTGGGTTATTAAGCCCCTCCCTGGGTAAACAGATGCTCCACTAAATCGCGTTTCTCCACGTGTACTGACCGACCGGCTCCGTGTTGTGACATACCGACATTGCCTCAGCTCTGGTGTGAATCATCGCTTACAAAACACTCCGAATCACTGCACTCATCCAGTTCCATGATGGCAGTATTTACATAACAGATTACAGAATTGTGCTTAACACCCCGTATGTTTAAAAAAACAGCCTAATATACATTCTAACCATATCAGTGAGACTAACTGGACACCATACTGGACAAATCAGCTTCTCCTGTTGATTTAGTGTCTCTAAGGTGACTTGATTGGCAGGGCTCCCAAATTCCAGTCCTGGAGGGCCAGTCCGGAATCGGGGAATCCTGGTCTTTGACAATATGCACGCAGAAAAAGGACACTCCTCTTACATAGTTATAAAGACCCTCACACGTTACACTGAAAAACGCCTCACACACTGGCATCCCAGTTTAATAGATGTTCTCTAAATGGAAAGTGTTACCCAGCTGACAAACGGTGTTTATATGCAGAGATATTCCAGCAGCTTTGCAGTATGTAAACATTACAGGTTCACCCTGATAGCTCATGAGGGCAGCTGTGCAGCATGTTATGAAAATATCAGGACCTCTCTTTGCAGGGTGGATATCCAGTAACAAATATTCCATGTTTATTAAGTTTAATCAAGTCACTGGGGGACTTTTACTTTTAAACTCTATGACTTTAGTAAGATGTTTTTAAGGTGAATCAATTTCTATTCTTAAATATCATCACGTACCATTTACAGAACGTAAACTTTCAAAAATAAAACTCTGAAAACTACTTATCAAACAGAAGTTCCTAAGAACACTAAACAAGTACCTGAGGCAAATCAAAGAGCCGTTTCTGAGTTTTCAAATAATTAACCTCATTAAAACTCCCAATAAAAGCCATCAGTTGATGAGCCCTTCATAGTGTTCAATAGGCATTAGCATTAATGTGGCCGCAAAGTCGTTTTAAAACTTTGTTTAATCCACATGCATTGATCTTTTTATTCCAATGATTCTAAGCAGTTAAAGGACCCTTAAACCCACTGACCGGTGCCCTTGAAGCGGTCATTCTGCATTAAACTGATGCTTAAGGGTAAAACCAATTTCAATTTCTGTAGCACAGATTACCACACCATTAAGCTGCACCGGTCATGTTCAAAATGGAATAAAACAATTAGCAAGAAACTGATTGGCTATTGACAGCACACAAGCCAATGATGTTACTGACGTTGAGCCGTTTATGGGCACTGGACTGACTGTGGTTTCTTCTGAAACCAGTTTGTTTGGAAGTTAAGCCTTCATGTAGGGACTGTTTTTGCAAAGGACAGCAGGTTCTGCCGGCAGTTCAGCAACCAGACTTCTGACTTTGAAACGGGTCTCTCTGTTGTACCCTCACACAAGGAGTTTCACTTGCATTATTTCATTCAAATTCAGCCTGCTGTACCGGCAGGTAAATAAAAGCTTGTTAAAGTCATTCTGGATAAAATTGTCTGCCTAATTAGCTAACAGAAGGAGCGAAGAGCAGATTCAACTTAGTGTGAGTCAGCCCAGCATTAGAGCATCACTGCCGGTCTGACTCAAGGCCGTCATGCCAAGAATGTGTCCAATGTCCGATCCCCGCATAGCCGGGCCTGCCGTCCCGGAGTGCCCCCCACGGACCCGTCTGGGCCTGTCAGACACCCGCCGAGAACATGTTATTGTTGTCTTCTTGATATGCAGTTCCAGTGACCCTGGCCACATGCAAATCACACCCTACATGGTTTTTTTTTTGATAACAATAACAAAAGAGAAGCAGGGAACATTTGCGACGCGTGGGGGATTTCTGTGCACAAACCCCCCCAGGTCAAGACACACCGCAGCACAGCACCGCTTTCAGATCCGTTCATTTCACTTAATGCAGTTACTATCCAGCCAGACCAAAAATAACCGGCACTGGAGATGCAATTTTTGCTTTGGCAGCATTTTTCCCCAAATTAACTGCAGCTTCAGTTATAATCACTCAGTTCTAATTTATTACAGAACTGAGTACAACAGTATATTCGACCAACTGTAGATGTACCCTTGCTAGGCTTAATAGTATTGTTTTTAAATTGATGTTTAAACAAAGGCTTTTCTGATCTTCTAGCTCAGTGTTTCCCAACCCAGTCCTCAGGGACTCCACAGACAGCCCACATTTTTTTGCTCCCTCCCAGCTCCCTGTAACCAAAACCATTGACCATGATCCTCGGATTGTGACTGGATGGACTGCCATGTATTTTAATACCCACTTACTGGAAATACATGGTACTTTTTCCATACTCTACACCAGTGTCTCCCAACCCAGTCCTTGGGGAACTCCGGACAGTCCACATTTTTGCTTCCTCTCAGCCCCCAGCGCACCTGCGGCAGGCATTCGGTGTTCCTGATTGGCTGGGAGGGAGCAAAAATGTGGACTGTCTGGGGTTCCCCGAGGACTGGGTTGGGAAACACTGCTCTACACACACCACTCTGGATAAGAGGCTCTATTGAGAATGTAAACACTAAACATTACTTAAAACACACACGATAGCACGCTATTTCCTGCATGCCTGCTGGGGCAGGCAACCCTGACAGCACACAAAACACAGACTGACTGCAACCATCGGTTGAATCAACTGTTGTTCTTATGGATTAGCTAACTGTATTAAATGAGCAAAGACCACTGACCTACTGAACTCTCCTGTCCTTACATTTTAAATGCATAAGCTACGTCCACGCCACTTAGCAACACAACACGACAACCTGACAAGGCCAGTTTACATAAGTCTCTAACCTCACAGAGGGTGGGATTTTCCAGCTCATGTCAATCTCTGACTGGTTGATCCTGATGGGATGCAGCTCAGTAACCAATAAGAAGTGGCAAACAGCAGTAGGCATAAGGCTGGCAATGCAGTTACTCCCAGCAGGCCTGGAAACATGGAGGTAGCACACAATAGACAGTCACGAGCACTTACCTGTATTGTTGTTGAAGGCCCGGTTGCTGGTGTCCTTGTCACTATCCAAGATGGCGCCATCCCGACCGGGGGCAGCGGCCTCTATGCTAGCTGACTGAGCCGCTCTGCTGCTGGGCCCAAGTGGGGTACGCGGCCTCTCGGCGCAGCTTGGCTCGGCGGGCGGGGCCCGAGGCTGGGCAATGTTACGTGAGGTGACGGGCTTCGAGTCGTCATCGCTGTCGAAGCCGAAGGGATCCTCTGAGCTGTCTTTGTCCACACGACGGGGCTTTTTAGGAAGCTCGCTTACCTCGGGCCGGAAGCCCGGCCTCTTGGAGCCCACTGTGGCCGTTGTCTCACCCCATTTGGTGCTGAGGGTGGCCTTCTTGTTAGAAAATATCTCATCGAACTTGGAGCTCCCGTCTCCTCCCTTGCGACTGTAGGTTTTACCAAATCGTGATGTCATTGTGACGCCTGTTTCATATTCTCTGTTCCAACAGGGGGGAAGAAAAAAAAAAAAAAAGGTGAGGTTTGATAAATATTCACAATTTATATTTGTTACATTCCAAAACCACAAACACAACTTTCTTTAAAGTCATGCAGCCACTCAGTTTTCCAAAACTAGACGAAGACTGGGAGGTCAAGCAGATGTCTCCTTATTAAACTACATCCACATAAAACACAAGTTTATGTCAAGCTTTTTAATAGCTACAATCCTGCTCTGCATAACAGAATGTAATTCTGGGTGAAATCCATTTGTACAAGCCAAACAGCTCCACGAAATGTTATTCAATTATCAGCCTTCAGGAGCATAAGGATGAATGCGTCTTTTTTGAGTTCCAGATCTGATAAAGCACAATTTCTAACCTTGGCATGACCGCATTTGAAAAAGCACAATAGGCAGCTTACAAAAGTCATACTTCATTCCACAGACAAGCTTCAAAAAACTGCATTAAATTAAACTATAAATACGCACACATCTTGACAGCAGAGCACATAAAATAAATCCCAAGAAACGGTCAAATACTCCTCCAGCCGACGCTAAATCGCTCACGTTGCCGGTCAACAGACAAAATAACTAAAGATCAAAAGAAATCTTTAAAGCTGTCCGCAAGGATTATCTTTTCGATTCAAGCAGGCAACATGACAGTATTAGTCTCTCCAAAAATCTTTTACTTGTTACAGTAGCTGTATACGGTTAGATGCTTCTTGATAGCCAAAAATATTCTTCAGCATAATTTTAAAGGTACATGAGTGAAAACATATTCTCTGTGTGGTATATATTTCAATATGAAATAAATACGGGCGATGTACAATGAGAAATTAAAACCCTGTACTGATTAATCAGATGCACTTTCCTTAAACAGGAAAACTTTCAGGATTTTCTATACTGGTAATACAGTCTACCTCTAACTCCAAGAAGCACAAATTTCCCGGAAACACCATAACTTTCATGATGAATCAATCATGATGAGAGAGAAATCAATGACCACCCAGGCGTGGGGGGAGTTCATTTCTGATACGTGATAGCTGCTGGTAGAGCACTGCGCATGCGTACGCCCCGCACCGTGTCACAGACTGGAAAAGCAGGGATAGGGACCCGTCCAAGGGACTCCATATCGGCGTGTTTGACATATATTCCAGTTATTATAGCGAAACTCGCTCCATAATTGACCGAATATCCGAATAACAACATTAACAAGTGAACTGATGTCGAGGCAGATTTAATGCATGGGGTGACTGTAAATTGCGTTCAGACTGACATGAATACCTATCACACTAAAGACAAATTTATTTACGAATAGGAAAGGAATCGTACTATTAGACTTTTTCATTATTCGAACCCTGCTATGTGGGTAGCAAACCGAAATACCGGCAGGTACGTCCCACCTTATGAACACCAATGGCGTTATTTCACAGTTGGATGTGTGATACGTTAGTGCTCAGTATTAGGTTTTATTTAGCTGAATACGGTCTCTCGCACACATTAACACGGATTAATTCAGAAACGGACGAGGGTCCAGCCACATAGCTCATTAGCCAGGTAAGCTAACGCTCATCTATGCGGATACCGAGCGCAACTCCGTGCAAAAGACAGTTATCAAAATACCACGCACGTCTTTACTTTTACCGGCAGCAATGGAGGCCGCTCAAACGTCAAAATTCCCAAGTAGTCAAAGCAGACTAAACGGCTCACCGCCTGCTGAAAATCAAGTGTCACTTTGGGGGGAAAAAACACCACTTCCAGCGAAATATCTGGCCATTCAGGCAGAAGCCTCAACGTGCTTCACGGCGCCCTGTGGTTATATAGCACAGCTGACAGATGCCTGTCCCAGCACAGTTATTTACACCAGACTTTAAGGAGCAGAGGATCACCGCCGGGTCTGCTAGCTAACTAGCTAGCATGCTAGCTACTGCAACCTCGCTTCTCAGCATGTAAGGTCCCGTGTAACCTTCATCAAACTCCAAACTTCCATTTTCTTTTATTACATCACCGTCCAAAAGATGCACCCGGCGAGGTAACCGACCTATGTGCCGCTGGAGAAGGCCGAACCGCTTCAGTCACACTCCGGAGACGCCGCTTCTTTCCACTCGCACCGACAGGGCCTCTTCTCCAAAACCTCCTCGCACAATATAAACAAGGCACCAACTACTCGAAGCGAAGCCGGCTGCGGTGACTTCAAGCAATGCGACGATTTTCGCAACACCGGCGCCAATAACAATGCTTGTTTTTAAAGTTGTAATTGTCAAATTGTTAAGTACTGGGCTATTTAAAACTCGACTGGGTCGATTATGCTTCGCCGATGGCTTCCATTCGGGTTCCCCCCCCCTCCTCGTCCCTGCGCTGCCAACAACACCGTCACTACTCCGCAAACTGAAAATTGACCAATCAGGAAGCCAGACTTTGGCATGTGATTCTTAGTCCGCCGCGCACCGAGGATGTAAAATGAGATGCTATTGGTTGTCGGCTGAAGGAAACGATTCGATAGAGAAAATGAAAAGCGAGTGGGCGGGATGGAGGGAGGGATGTCGATGCGTCAGGAATCAAACGCAATCACGTAAGGTGAACGGCCCGTCGGGATTTGTAGTGAGTGGACATTCCTTTGGTTGCAATGGGTTGGCGCTCCATCCTGGGTTGTTCCCTACCTTGTGCCCAGAGCCTCCGGGATAGGCTCCGGGCCCTCCGCAACCCTGAATAGTACAAGCGGTTTCAGAAGATGGATGGATATGAGTGTTTTCTCCTCAAATCTTTAGGTTATGCTTATTGCCCTAATAGTATGACTGTGTGTGTGAGTGGGATTATGTGTGTTATTGGGAGCGAGTATGTGCCCTACGAAGGCTACGATGGTCATTCCGTTCATGGTATATTCCAGCATGATGCCATAGGATGCATGGGATCAGTTCCGCGGCCCTTGTCCGTGACCAGGACAAACGAGTAGAAGATAGATGGATTGATTAATTGACCTCTTTTAATAAATTCCATTACAAAGCCCACAATTAATGCCAGTTTAATCAGAAAATTGAGCGTAATGGCTCAATGTAAAGCAATTTATTTAGATGAAGTTATCTGAAATATGTACCTAATTATATTTAAATTCCTGAAAGTGCAATATAACGACTTGCTTTATGAATAGAATATGATATGCTTTATTTGCGGGGGACTAAAGCTATTTACAAACGTATGGTCAGCGGAAGAAGCAGAGAAATAATTTTAATTTATATCATTTTTGATAAAATGCGCAATGAGATTGATTAAGTAGTGGAAATGCAGTAGGATGTCGTATGGATGCTGTCCAAAGTGTTTTTCTTTTTAGCCACGAGCACCGTTTTTTAACTGTGAGGCATACAATAACACATCGCATTGTTTTTGCTTGTCAATAAGTGAATCACTGCATCCGTTGATAATTACGGCTGGCTGGATGTTACAATTAACATCTTTTTCTATAGCTTATTGTTTACATGGTTCTTCCGTTTGCGCTTTTGCAGTTATATTTTAAATGCCAGCATGTTTTTTGAAACATAATTAAGTTTTTTTCAGCTCAGTGCCGCGCAACATTGATTTAAAAGCTGTAGGTCTGTGATTTCCCCGAATCAGATACCACGTACCGTTTCCAGAGTTTACACGGTTGCTGCCGGTGAAGACATGAATCGTCGCAATCGTATGTGCAGCGATTGTGCTGGATTGTGCCGTCACAATTTTTGTTTGTGCTGTTTTAGTTTCTCAGATATAAATGTTCGTTTACATGGTGACGTCTTCAGCGTGAAGTTGGCCCCCCATTTGCGTCTGATTTCCACCAAATCGATCGCGATCGTGTGTACTGCGTCTGTGCTGGTATGTGCCGTTTAAACTGTGTTTTGTGCTGCTTTAATTTCTGAGATATTAATATTTGTAAGGTTGCCCCCCCCCTCCCATTTGCGTCTCGACCAAAGCGATCGTAATCGTTTGTGCTGGTTTGTGCCGTTAAAACTGTCGTTTGTGCTGCTTCAGTGCAGAGATATATTGCTTA
>JAODKC010000045.1:12617925-12635542 GCA_026777985.1 Mormyrops attenuatus
ATCTGAGAAACTAAAACAGCACAAACAAAAATTGTAACGGCACAATCCAGCACAATCGCGGCACATACGATTGCGACCAGTTTGGCTGAAATCTGGAACATATGGGGGGCCAACTTCACGCAGGTGTTTCTTTTGTATCAATTAATCTTCTGGGCCTTTCAATCCCTCATTTCACAGACTTCTCTTCACCCATGTTGCACTTGTGTGCCTTTAATTGCCCCTTGGAGACAAATAAAGTTTTTTTTAATTGAATTGAATTTGAATTGAATCTGCTTATCCTGGTAAGAATTGTGGTGTATTCCTATTAACCCAAGGCCCAGTTCTTTAATAATAGTGTATATATAATGAGTATTACAGCAAAACAAGACTAGCTGTGATTTATGTTTTTTTTCCAAGTCAGTATGTAAGATTTGTGTATATTGCTGCAAATTAATACCTGAATGGGAATTAGAGTAAATAAGACAGATTCCACAAAGTAAACTTGGCAGAAGTGCCTGTATGTTCTGATAAACTCTCAGAGATACTTTCGTTTGCTCTGTGATCCATCCAAGTAGGAGTTACAATGCCATCTCAGAAGACATTTAAATAGTTTATTTCTACTAAAACCGTTTATGTTTGGTTATCTGTTTTTGTTTTATTTCTACTGTGGCAAATGCATGGGCTTGCACATTTTGCCGAACATGTTTTGTGTCCCTCTGTGCTTTACGTCGCAGTTAAGGTGAGACACTTAGTCCATTTCGTCTGCTTTGACTGAGGTAAGCCAGCAAAAACTGGCACCAACTCGAAGCTGACGTAATCAAAATATCATCTGATTGGTCCAGTAGATTATTTATACAACCAATTAAATCCCAAAGCTCTTTACTGCTTTTGTCCTCAATGATTGAAGCAGACTGTGCATAGTTTTGAACTGCAATGGATGAGGTTACTAAAACGCACTTAGAGAGGAAACAAATAGCACTGCCTTAGCTATAAATCATTACTTATTTCAGACTAATTAAGATGATTGGAAGCACATTTTTGCGATTTGTCTGTTTCGATTATGTTGCCATAAGGTTATTTTAAATCACATCTCGTTTCAAATACCAAATCAGTTCCCGTAAAAGGCCATTAGCCGGCTCGTTCTTGCGGTGAAGCGTGACGGCATTAGTTCAGCCGAACAGCAGTCTGTCCGTGCTGCTGAAATATGGGTATTGTTCATCTCCAGTGGTGCGGGCTATGTGGTTTACATTGGGCGACTCCCGTTTAGTATTCTGAGGGTACATCACCGGCCACGCAGCCGTCACACAGGTCCCCAAATCGGCATCTGTTCATTCCAAGGGGCCATGGATAATAGGGCGACGTGGCGATGTGTCCCCACGGGGATTTTGTTAGCAACCTGAATCTTACCTTTCTGTACACACTCTCTGGCTGTCTAGAAGAGGCAGAATTATGCTAGTTTTCATCGGGGGAGAGGGCTTGAATGTTGCAGGCTAACAAAACTAATAACATTTACAAATATAGGCTACTGCAAATGCTTCGTACTATTTCTAGAACTGTGATATACAGATTATTTTATTCAGTTATAAAATAAGTGAAATTATATCTAAATAAGTGAAATCTAAATAAGTGAAATTATCAAAATCAATCAAGGACATTCTTGCCGTCTTTACTGTAGATATTTGAAAGTGGTTTTGGCGCCATCTTCTGGTAAGCCTATGTCTGGTCTCTAAATCACACTATTAAGATTTCACTAAAATAGCCCTAACTTAAAACGTATTTTTTTCTGGATATTTTAATAAACGGTTATCTGGACTTGTTTGAAATGTTTGAAAAGGAAAAGAATGCTCCTGTTTGGGTATCTTAGGTCTAAAATAAAAATATACTCTAATTATAGTGGATTATAATGCAGTGAAAGGGGAAAATTGATTCCAGGGCAGCAAATATTAAACGGAAAACTAATGTTAGCCCCTTTATCTTTTATCATTAGTACCATTATACCACATCTTCTTAAAATCATTTTGCAAATACGTACTTTTTAAATCGTGAATTCCATTAGGCCAGAGACAAAGTGCTAAAATCATAACATATTTGTTTTGTTAGTGTTGTTATACAAAGTTTTAGCAATTTTAATTTATGACTAGCGAGAACAACTCAATTGCTAATAAAGGTTACCTATAGAGAAACGAGAGAGGACAATTTCACACGAGTACGCACACAATATTAACTGCGTATTAATGACTTTGTTAGTCAGTCATTTTAAATGCTTTCATGAAAAAAATATCGTGTGATTTATTATAGGCCTGCCTATCATTAGAAATTCGAAATACCATGCTGCCACTTAAATGTATCCATATACACAACGTGTTACACAATAACAGTTATAATCAATATTGAACTATATTAATATTTTCTGAATAAATTACGGTGAGCATTTAAATTTAGTCTCTGTCGGGAGTGACGCTGAAACTATGGACCCGCATCAGATTTTGAGGTTTATAGGTTAAATCTAGTCATTTTAGACAAGGGTGGGTTCCTCAGTAGTGAAAATTTAAAACTATTTCTTCATGAGGTAGAAACCAAATGTGAAAAGTGAAACAAATGTGTGTTTCGCCTTCAGTATAAATCCTATGGTTGTTCCTCGGGTATTGTTTTATTAACCCCCTGATACAGTATATTGTGAAATACAGTATGGCTTTAGGCTCTAGGCACAAGTTTCGACAGTACACTGAGGTGGACCTTACTTAAATTTAACCCTGTCCTCACAGGCTCATAATACCATCCAAGAATAAAATTACCGCGTCTGAAATGTACCCACATGGAATCGAGGATGCGCCCCCTTTGAGCTTCTCGTTTAAAGCCTATTCAACCTAATCAGGGTTTAGGACTGATTTTATAGGGCTTAATAAATTTGCAATAATGAATGATGTCAGACTTTGTATGGTAAACACTGTCACCATCTCGTCATCCATTCAAAGTCTTATACCTATACAGAGACAATAAGACTGCCCATATAAAGAGTTTATGAATGATTTATAATCTGTAATTAATTAGGTTGTAACACTTTGTAAATTATTAACAGACACTTTTAAACAAGTTATAGCACAGTTTCCTTTTTATTAATGAGTTACTACCATTTACAAGTGGCAAAAGGGAGCCTTATTGTAATGTGGTACCACTGGCTCTAATTTCTGGTTTCCAGCATGGCGTTCACTTGATGGGTATGTCTGCTGCGTTGCAGGTTATCAGACGCTCTCTAAAGCTCGTAAGCACCTAATTCTAACGACAGCTGCGCCACCCTCTCGGCGGTGACAAGTTGGGACGAGCACGGACCAAAAGGACAGCGATCCCTGGCTCCATTCCCGGCCGTAGAAAAGGGACAGTCAAAAGTCAGGGAGGAGGCTTCGCATTTCTTTCCGCATCATATATTCACGCCAAAACGGCACACGGGGCCCTGCTCTCAAAACGGGTCGAGACAGACGTCGACCCGCGAAAGTCGCAGAGCAAATATAATTGGCGGCGTGAATCACTCCTAGATGGCACGTCAGACTGCATTTGTCCAGCACCGAACGGTGTGCATGCAGCAAGAAGCTCACCGGCTTTAGTCTGGATACTTTTATTTACATTTCATTTATGTATCATATGCATTTATTCAAAGTGCCGTACCACTGAAAACAGGGGCACACAGTCCCTGGAGCAATCCTTTTATGAACACTAAATGTGTATTGGCAGAGATCTGTGCTATCATGCCTTACGCATTACAGTCGTAAGATACCTGATCTCATGACTCATGCGTAAACAATTCAGGATCGTGCAGTTTGATATATACGTGACTTACGCCCCGCACACTAGTCTTAGGCACACTTGTAAATAAAATATTTTAATAGCTTGACATTTCTGTCAATCGAGACAGAACAAGCCTCCAAAAAACATTTATTTCTGTGAAATTTCCACATGCTGCTTGTAGGCGTGGCGTCTACGGAAAAAGAAAAAGTCAATGAATTTTTAACTCTTCGTAATGTGTTTTTGTCACGACAACAGATTTACTAAATTAATTCCTTTATAAGGCTCTGCATCCACCAAACGTGGCTCTTTAATTTTTATGAGCTGAAATTTGTTTGCTAATTGTGCTATGGAGCCTCACCGGTCAGAAATGTTGTTATATCGCAGTACATTGTCATCATTTCATTTTAGACTATTCACTTCCAGAGAAGAGCAGCAGCCTTCGCCCTGGCATGGGTTCTGCATGTATTGTTTTGTGGGGATGTGTTCTGGAGGAAGGGCCTCATGTCTGATTGGAAAGGAGGGCCCCCACATTGGCAGACAGCCCCAGCCCGCTAAGGAGGGAGACCACGAGTCCACTGGGCACGGCTGCCAGCGCGCCATCGGGGATGCACCCGCGGTGCCGGGGGTCGCTATTCCCCAGCCAAGAGTCCTGCCGTTGGCCAGGCGCCCCTGGTGTCAGGCACGCCGGCCGGGTGTCGCCAAGCTGGCAACGCCACGGAGACGGGCACCTGACAACAGGCTGTGTCCTGGGGGGGTCGAGGGGTGTTTTGGCGGTGAGGGGGGGCTCGCCCACATTAGTGCTGCTCCAGACATAATCAGACTTTTTAATGAAAGCCAGGCCGACTTCTCCTGGAGTTGAAGGCTAAATGATATTAACCAACTGTTTCTAATGAGAAATTACTAAATGGAAAATAACCAGTCTGTTGTCACGGGTGGCAGGGTGTTGGTTTCACGTGAAAATGGACAGGGGGGTCGAAACTGTTGCCATGGAACTACCACCGTGCACAACAGCTGTAATACAGGGTCCATATGACAAAGGGACCCGCACGAAAAAGCACTCATGTTGATTCCACTGCAGATTATTTTCCAGAAGTTTCTTCTTAGATTGGTGAGATTTTACTTTAGAAATTAATGGAGAGGGCAGTATGTAAGTATCTGAGTGGAGGTCGGTTATTTTTGGGTGGCGTTCAGTACCATTTATGAGTAGCTAGTAAATCAACGTGGGGCCTCTGTTCCACGTGAGTTCTCAAAACCCCCACACCCCCAAAATTTAACATCCCCCTTGCCTTTGTGTTCCAGGAGACCCGCTGCCTCACGGGCTGGACGAGGCGGCGGGCATTGCACCCCCTCTGGGCCTGAGCGACGCTCCCGCCTCGCACCGGCACGCCCACCGGCCCCAGACGCTGGTACGCTGCCAGGGATGCTGACAGGCGACTCTGACAGACGTTTAAAAGCAGGGAAGTGACCGATGGGGGTGTCGGGGGCTGCAGTCTTGCGGTGGGATGGCTGCCAATTCCGTGCTATCAGTGTGTCGTAGGCTGCCTGCCCATATTTAAGGACAGTGCTCTTTCAACGCTCTGCTTTCTGCAAAGACTTTAATCCTCTTCATAATTCCCCCCCGTTGGTCCCACCTGCCCACAGTCCCCCCATCCCTCCTCCTGGAGGGGTAGGGTCCAGCCCCTGCCCAGTTCACTCGGTCAGTAGAGAAAGAGCGGCTCCTTTTGGAAACAAGTGGGTCCATCCCTGAGCTAAACATAGCCTGATCGCTCTTGGTTTTCATAGATACTGTGTGTGCAACCAGGGCTGCATCCCCCGAGGACCCCAGCCACCTCCTGCCCAGCAAAGCCGTCCAAAATAGTGCCTGTGTCAAAGCCGTGCCAGCATAAAATCAGAAATGTGTCACTTAAACTCTGCCCAACCTGGGAGGGGATGGTCAGCAAGCAGGACTTAGTTTTAATGTCTACCCCTGTCAGGGGGCTTTTGGCTATGATACCAGACACAGGCTATCAAAATTCAGCTGCTTCCTGTGTATAAAATATATTTCACTCACAACAGCGAATAGGGCCTAACCAGAATCTGAACATATTTCCCTCTTGTGTCTACCATAACTCTAACAATATACTTTGAGCTGGATAATGGGTAGCCTAGCCTAGTGCTTATTGATGTCGACATATGTTAAGCTGAAAAACACAAGTCAAAGAGTTATACTTTCCACCTAGGCAGAGACTGTGTTCTCATGTTTAGTATGATGGTAAAATACATGAAACATACTGGGAAAAGTCTGTCAAGGATTTTCAGGATAGATCGGTAGCATTATCGCTAATGCGTTGGCAGATGTGACTGTGCCAGGTCCCAGGAGTCACGGAGAGCTTGCGCTCTTCATATCTGACTCCTGTACGCCACCACCAGGCAGCGGAGGAGACTGCGGGAGATCCTGCAGAGGAGCCAGTGCAGGTGGCTACCGGTCTGCTGCCCTTTTACACAGATTACACCACCAACAGCCCTGTGATGTTGCATCTACAACTCAGGTCTTCAGCTGTGTTCTGTATTCAGTTTGACGCTTTTATACTGAATTGTGTTGTCGCCATGTGATTTTCAGCCGTTTTGTAAAGCATTTGAAAGGTGTGCTTTACTGATTAATCGCCTTATTGATTAATGGCTTAACTGCATTGGGCCAGGAAGTAGTGTGACTACTTCTTGGATGGAATGTATTTAAATCATCAGTGGGGGGGGGCGGCTGTTCAGTTGGCACTGCACTTGAAATAAATGGAAAACTTTGCATCATACCAGCATCTGCGAGTAGAATGACATCCAGTTAACGGCCCACATAGAAGTTTAGGAAGGGCATTCTTACAGATGATGTCAGAAGTGGGATGATGTCATTAGCTTAAAGATAGGTGGAGGGGGCCATCACTCACATAGCGACAGCTCAGGCCTTGAGGGGTAATGTACGGCATCACAAGCTCCTAATGTAGCCCAGGTCGGAACGAGTCTCGCTCCTGTATCTCCTTAAGCACCCGGCTCACAAACACTGGCTCCCCTGTGAGATCCGCATTACTCCTGATATCATTAATAAATTTATACGAGTTTGCCATTCTGAAGTATATTTATGGAGTGTTTTTAATTGTTGGGCTCATGAACCATAACAATGGTAGCCTATAAAGCGCACATCCATCCATCTTCCACCTTACTATCCAGATCAGGGTGGCAGGAGGCCTGGAGCTGAGCAAGTCCAGGACGTGGTAGGGACAGGACCTGGACAGGAGGGCAGTTCATCATAGGGCGTGCGGACATGCAGAGGTAGATAGTTCAGGTCCAGAAAGTAAAAATCCAGACCAGGATTTAGTTTCAACCAACCAGTTGAGTGAAAAGAAATGAAGCCATCAGCTGCACAATCCCCCCGGTAACTGTCAGGGCCGCTGCCATCACCAGAGAGGGGAGACAGAGGTGTCCTCATCATGGCAGATGCCAGCCTTTCCACAGATACAACAAACAGTGGCATTTTGGGGATGTTTTTTTAGACAGCTCATCTTGTCCTGAAAGGGATGTGGATTGTATAACATCAATGTGAACACTTCACTTCCTCCTCTCCAGCCTCTCTCTCACCCTGAGAAGTCCCTCTAGTCTGGAGCTCCTGTTGGGGCAACGGGGCAAAAATGGATGCTCACTATCGCCGCCCTGGTGGGCCTGTTGAAGCTCTTTCAGAGGTGAGAGACTCACCGACGGTGCAGTATCTGTAGTTCAAGGCGTTACATAAAAGGTTGTGACCCCCCCCCCACAAATACTGATGCGAGTGAGAATATCTGACAATATTTTTTTGGATAAAAAATTCTAAAATAAAACTGTCAGAGTTGTGGTTGTGAATGATGTTAGTCCATGGTTGGATTGCCTGGTTTTATTGCTAATCTGTGCCAAAATCTCAGGAGAAGAGCCCCTTCAAAATCTGCATGGCTGATTAAAGACCAGACTGCACATTTCCCATCTCAGAACTATGAAATTGGGTGACACCAGCCTGCACACCTGAGTAATAGATATACACCAGTCTCATGACATTTCGGTGCCATTATGCATGGAAAGGACAGCATCTGTAAAAGCTGCTGGGAAAATTTCAAGGCAATTTCATCTTCACAGAGTTAATATCTAAATTATACACGTAGATAATGTTGCTTAAATGTCAATCCATCAGCTAAAATGCTACCTGCTGTGTGGCCTTCCTGGGATAGGGTGTGACTAACAGGAAGGATAATAAGCATGACTGACTCATGTGACTTCCGTCAGCTGACCTGAGAGGTGGCTCCACCAATGGTACGGGTGCACTGTTAGAAATAGGGAAAAAGTTCCCAGGGACGTGGAAGGGAGAGACCAGATGCGATCGTGAACTGAGGGCTCCTGTGGCCACTGAACTTTCCAGTTCCAGGGCTGCCGATTTAAATTTGGAACCAGCTCTGTGTGAGTTAGCTGTCCTGGTGAACTGGAAGTAGCCTCGCTTTGTGTGTATTTCTGTATCTCTCGTTACGCTGATGCTGTTATGGTGGATAAGCGCTTACAGAGCAAAGATGGATGGATCGGAAGCAGAGCTTCCTGAGAAAAAACACTTCTTGAGAAGATTAGCCACAACACTCTGTAAGTGCAAGACAGCTAGTTTCTCTGTCAAAAATAAATTAAAAACGCTACTTTATCTGTACAGCAGATGGAGCTATATTTACTGGAATGTACCTTTCCAGTCTGGTGCTTTGCCTGTGACGCATCCACTTCCTGTTGAGTTTGTGTCATGTCCAGTGAGTTCAGTATGAGGGGACCAGCCTGCTCGGAGCGAGCGTTGAGTGAGATTTAGAGTCACATCTGCTTGCAGACCTGCCCTTCCACCGTGCTCTCCTACGGTAACTTCCGGAAGCAGCCACTGTACAGCACGGCCAAACTGTGAAGTATAATTCTGCAACGTTCCGTCTCCTGTTCAAATCCGCTGATCCAGGTGGAGTCACAGTGATTCGGAGCCTATTCCAGGAAACACAGCATGTGAAGCACCGGTTCATTGGAGGACAGTGAGACTGACCTGTTTAAGCGACAAAAGGTAATTTGGGGTCACAAATTCACGTCCTGTTGTGTGCTTTGGCCTCCGGAGGACAGCAGAGCAGCCAGGAGGCTGTGTGAACACGCAGAGAACATGCTACCTACGTGCCCAGAGCTGAAACCGAACGCCCACGTGTGATGCAACAATTCTCCCCACGCTGCCATCCATCTGTCGTTATGACATTTATTCCCAAATGCAGTTATTTATTTTTTTTACCGACTGTATTTACATGTTGTTATTCAATGCAACCATCAAGCGCAAAAACGCACAAAAGGACAGATGGATGACAGAACAGAGTGAAAACTAATGCATGTTATTTTACTGTTTTACTACAGAGGTACTGGATCATTAGTCTTTGATTCAGTTTGCACCCTCAGGATTCTATGGCTCCACCTGCCGGATATTTACGCACCCCCCAGGGGAATGTCCCCACGCATCCGAGTGACAGCAGGCTTGCTTGTGTCAAGCAGTTTTTGGCCAGAGGTTCTGTATGAGGTTTGTCTGTTGTTTGTGTGTTTTTATTGTTTTATATGGGCATAACCCCCCTCCCATAGTGAGTACCATCTGCTTATAGCAGTTTAGGCTCAATCCCCAGACCCCTCCCTTCCATGACTCCATGCTCACACTCAGGATCACGTGGCCACCCCCAGCTGAGTCTCTCACTCAGCACCTTAATTCTCTTCTCGCTGTATTCCTCATCACTATTTTCACTTTAATGCCATAAAATGTATTTTTACACAAGAGATGCTTTGCTCAGTGTCACAACAGCAAGCCCTGCTGGATTAAATCAGACAGCTGTAGTCAATTCCTTAACTCATTGTTTCCCAATCCGGTCCTTGGGGACCCACAGACAGTCAAAGTTTTTGCTCCCTACTGGGAGCTGGGAGGTAGCAAAAATTTGAACTGTCTGACAGGGAGCTCGATGAGAGCATGGGTATGGGTACCCAAGGACTGGATTGGGAAACGCTGCTTTAACGTACTACACTGTTTGTTGGGGGGAAAGTCCATCACAGGGTGCACGCTCAAACATACCAATAACCAATTTTAGATACACCAATTGGCCTAACTTTCTTTGGACTGCAGACAAAGAACATGTAAATTCCCCACATACGAAGCAGAAGTGTGATTCAACCCCCCAGCTCTGCATGTGTGAGATGACAGTGCTACCCACTGAGAAACAGCCGTAAACAGTTCGTAAGAGTCAAAGCGGCATTTGCATGCCCTAAGGCGAGTTTGAACCAGAAAGGAAGGCTGGCTTCACGTTGAAAAACACGGAAGAAGTTTTGGAAAGGGTGGTACCTCGGGTCGTAGCGGTTCCTCGCTTTGGCAGTATTTGATATTTTATTTTTTCTGCTTTTCCTTCCTGGCTGTCATTGTTCAGCTCGATGCACCGTCGCGGTGCCTTTAAGCGCTGTATAATTACGGCGCGGCGTGACGCAGCGCGGGGCTCCCCGGGGGCGCTCCGTCTTCCCCCTTCCCCCGCGGCTCCGCTTCCCCTCCGGATGCCGCTGTTTGTTCGCCGACATGCCGCCGCACTAATTTGCGCTTCCACTTCCCGCTTCCCGGTGCCGCCCATTCGCGTTTGCTCGGCTCCGGGTGCCCCCACCCCTCCCCGGAAAAATACGTTTCGTTTTTGATTTGTGGGGGCGTCGGATCTTCGCCTTTTCCCTCCTTGTGTGCGGTTCAGACTTCCTGATACGGAAATATAAATTATAAATAAATGAATGAAGTTCATGTACTATGTTGCCTCACAACGGGGCAGGGGGCAGGAACATTTCTCCCCACAATATAAACCTCAATTTTAGAAAAATCTTTGAATGCAATAAAATAAAATAGCCAAAAGGCATTTTTTGGTTACTGTGGATAAGGTTAGGGCTGGGTTAAGGTTGCCACTGTTGGGATTAGAATTTTGCCCATAGAAATGAATGGAGAGTCCCCATAAAGATATAATTACAAACGTGTGTGTGTGTGTGTGTGTCAGAGAGAGAGAATTAGAGAGAGAGAGTATTAAGACCTCCGTCTTGTGAATACTAGCTCATAGTACTGGGTAGAGCCCCGTGTCCCACAGACTGCAGTTCAGTTAAGTTACTGGTCCAGGAACTGGCTTATCCCCAACCCCCTCCCCGCCCCCCCCACCCACACGGGACACTGAAGACTTGTGGCATGTTTCCAACGGCTCTCGGAAAAACAGCAGCACGCCTAAACTATTCCATACAGTTACTTGTGGCGGCCATCCTGTCACCAGAGTGGGTGAATATGTCAGCTGTGACCCCGCCCTCCAGCCTCTGTGACCCCGACCCCGACCTTGCCACCTCCTCTGGCTAATAAAAGCTCTTGGCCCCTTCAGGTAAGATGTTTCCGGTTGATGTGCAGCCTGGAAGTCTCTCCTGCACCTACGGCAGCTTCTGCGGCCTGCTGCCGGTGGCTGAGACGTCACTTCCTGCACGTGGGCAGAAAGGTCGCAGAATGACAGCCAGTCACACGCTTATTCACGCACACAGGCTCACACCCCTGCACGTTACGGTTCCTCTTTCATAAATAACTCAGATAAAGAACTCAGTTGTCATAGAACTCTATTGATCATTAACATTATGTTTTATTTTATTGCAAATTGACTTGAGTTTCCATAACCTTGTACTGGATGAGAGGTACAGAAGACATATAATAAATGAGAGAAAATATATTCAAGCGTTTACTTTGACAGATTCACACACAAGGTTTTAACCGGAGTAATTTCAGATTATATTCCTTTCTGTGAAGTACTTCACCCCCCAGGTCCTTAAGTGCTACTCTGGTCACAGGTTCCCACTCACAAAAGCGCCACAGGGTGCCGGGGATGGGGGGAGGGGTGCTTGGCGTCCATCCCGTGATGATGATGTACATTGTGTTTACTGAGAGCCACCTTCTCCCCCTTCTTGCTCCCATCTCTGTTTGAGGCTTTGTTTAACTTGCCCCCCTCCCCCCGCCCCCAAACCCCTGTAACACATTATGCATGTCATGCTGCGTTGCCGATGATTAAGATGTTGCTCACTGGACGTGCCGTTCCATGCAAACGGCGCATGCACACTCATGCAGTGCAACTGCGCATGCACACTCACACATTCACTGCAGTGCGGCTTCTTACTCACAAACTGGGTTCTGACTAACACTGACGGGCGGCTTAACTCAGGTTACCGATGCGCATAAAACTGTTTGACACGGTACTTTGACGTGCCGTTACCTCAGGGCAGACTCATTCCCGGCACAGATACACAATTTCCTGTACACTTTGCATCTTTTTTCACATCTCAGTGAGCCTTGGGGACTTCCTGGAGAGGCCAGGGGACAGGAGTGACCCCGCTCCACTGGGGCCTGCATCCACACAACATTACAGATTTCACCAATTTCAGCAAGCAATTATGGTGGGTGACTCAGTTCCTGGACTAGTAACTTAACTGAACCACAGTCTGGCTGTGGGACATGGGACTCTACCCAGTACTATGAGCTGATATTCACGGGAGGGAGCTTTTAATACACACACACACGCACATCTTTGTGGGGACTCTCCCTTCATTTCTATGAGCAACACCCTAATTCCAACAATGTCTACCTTAACCCCTACCCAGTCCTAACCTTAACCGTCCATAAGTAACCAAACAAAATACAAGACTTGGCATTTTTTGGTATCGCACCGTGTTTTCCCGAGTCTGACACATTGACGCTGCGTGGGAACTTGCCAACCATGGGATCAAGGAGTAGGGAGAATGTCTCTGTCTGCTACCAGTTTTCACAGACCTCTAACCCCCTTCGGTGTCCAACCCAAACCCCAGTCCTTCAGAGAATGCATTCCTTCCATCAGTGGTTGGGTCAGAGTTCCTGAACTGTCCCAGACTGAGACTAAACAAGGCAGAGAGATCATGCTCTGAACTTTGACCTGCATCCAAGAAATGTAGATCTAATGATGCTCTTTCAAGCTGATAGAAATCTGTTCCACAACCCTGACAGAAATTAAATTCCTCATTATTCAGTTCCCAAAAAAAGGCACATTTTCGACGAGTGACGCAATCTGATTTGATTTCAGATCCTGTCCATGTAAGCCCATCAGAGGCCTTCGCTGAAGAACATGCTCCTTGTTGGTGCCATTGCAGAGTTGCGAGCAGTTAATGAGACTTCATGTTCTGCTTATATAATGAGGCGCTGGCTACTCAGGAATTTGCCTTAGATATGTCCATGTTTCTAATGAATAATTTATAGCCTGGCAAAATTCAAAACAGCATTTAAATTCTTGGACTAGTGAGGTCAGAAATTGAAGGATGATGATCAAAGATGTGGCAGCCAAACACTGTTAAGTGTCTGCCAGAGCGCTGGCCTGGAGCGGTGTGCGGCTTGCCGTCTTAGTGAGGTATGAGATACACTCTTAAAGTGGCAGCAGGTGGTCTGCGAGGACAGCAGGTTTCATGGGATGGGGAACAAGACACCACAAGGTTTTAGGATTGAGACACAGAGTGGAAGTTCACTATTGTGAGTGCAGTGATGGATTTCAGCCTCTAATCAGTGTCCAGCCAGAAGTGAAAAACACTGTCTGTTAGTCAGGTCGGATACGTCGGCTGAGTAAGAAATGCAGCGAGGAACGCCGGAATAATCCGCTGCTCATTCGGTGGGAAAAATGAAAATAGTCCAGGGAAATGCACAAACATCCATCCAGAGGGAGGTTGTTCTACTGAAAATAAGATAAGAGACTCTTTATTTCACAGAATAAGGCTGCTATTCAGCTGACTTCTACGGAACGTGGACACAGAGGTTCTCGACTGATCGGAGTCGTCCCTGGAATGTCTCTGATGTGATTCAGGCTACTGGGACTCGGCGGCTCAGCGATGCAGGACTCCCCGTGTCGCCAAGCCTTATATACACAGCATATATACTGGAAAGCACCACGGCCGATACCTGCAGGGACACCTACTGCCATTTCTTTGCTGGCGCTGTCCTCGTGGTTAACGAGGATTTGTTCCCTGCAGTGCTAGGCAGTACGGCCTGGCCTTGTTACTAGATTAGGCCTCTCGTGGTGACAGGAATACTTCTATCCAGTGCAGAAACCCATAGAGCAGATCTAGAAGATTCAGAATGTGTTTCACCAGTGATAACTAGCAGTTATCATCTCCATGTATTACTGGGCAGTGACTCTGGCCCCCTCAGGGCAAAGACTGGCTCCCAGTTCACACAGAACTGGGGGTCACTAGGGAGGGAAAGCTTTGGGTCTCATTTGGGGCACATACAGGGGCGGGGCCACAGGATCACTTGCCCCAGCTGAAAGCTGATTGGCCCCCAGAGTGCCTTGTCCCCTGTCACTCAAAGATTCAAAACACATCATTGGCTAATGATAAGGATGGCCCCTCTGCATGAATTATAGCCCTTCTTTAATCCCATACCTTACGAATCCTAGAATCAACCCTGGGTCTCACTGGAAGGAGAATATGGCCCCAGACTTTTCAACCTGGTTTGACCCCGGTGAATCGAGAGAAGGTGATTGGAAGACCTTATCATCTGACTGAATGATGGAGCACAGCGCTGACTCGGTTAGGAATGACAGTTAGAGAACAGAGTGCACTTTTCTGTCTCAGGGTGGGTGGTATGGAGGAGTTCGACCTGAAATTAACCTGGACAAGGCTCTAAATTACTGTTTCCCAACCCAGTCCTCAGGGACCCACAGACAGTCCATGTTTTTGCTCCCTCCCTGCACCCGGTAGGAGGAAAAACGTGGACCGCTGCAGGCCCCCGAGGACCGGATTGGGAAACACTGCACAAAATGTTTGTGTTCTTTCCACTTTGTCCCACTATGGTTTCACTGAAGTCCACTCCATCTCCCAGGCTGATCTCCAGTGTCCCGTCCCATCAGGCCTTGCGGTTTGAAAATCGGTCAGCAAAGTCCCACATGCTGCAGTTTCTTTAGTAATGCAGTGGTGGTGGGGGGGGGGGGGGCAGTGCACTATCGGGGGTGTGTTTATTTGGTAATGCAAAGTCAACTAAGGAGACCAAGGGTGTTTCCCTTAAACTGTCGCCATGTACATTTTCAACTTTCTGTGTAAGCCCCGGCAATGACAAGGGGAATGGTGAGAATTCAGAGAACACATATGTGCACTACGAGTCGCGCACAGAACCGCATGAAAATATTATTATTGTCTACCTATAAGCGGCAAGGATGCAATGCTTGTAAAAATACAGCAATTACCAAAGTGTATGTATGTAATTTAACCACTAGGTGTCAGGCCATAGCCGGGCACTTTTGAACTAGCAAACTTTAGTTTTGTCAGTTTTGTATAAACAAATTTTAAGTTTGTGGTTGTTTTCACCATTAAAAATATTAAATTCATTTAAAAATTTGTATTTTTGAGAAAATGTAACATACAAGAGTCAACACCTTGACAAATTATGGCGAACGCTGTGATCAAAATGCAGTTTAACCACAGATATGGTATTTAAAACTGAAGCATAAATTTGCCATGGATACGTTTCTCTGTGTATGGAGAGGTTGACGATTCCTGCTCACACGTGCTGTTATCTTGGAGGCTCAGGCCGCTTCTCCACCATCCGCGGCGTGGCCCCGGACCCAAACAGTGATGCTGCACCTTCCCGATGCGGGGGTTGGGGGCTGATTTGGTCCCTAAAGTGTTGAAACCAAAACCACACCCATATGTGAAAGAGTGTTTGGACATGGTCATGACTGCATCTGTTGTGGGTTTAATTACCCCTGCCTGATTTCTTATTTTTTAATTAAATTTGATTTGTAATAGCTTGATTAAACTGTGGTGGACTGGTTTTCCATTTATGCAGCACCACACTGTGTTGGCTGAATGCTTATGGAAATTAAAGGATGGATGGGTGGTTGGATTGATCCAGCACACAGCTTCTACTAGCTAGCATGTACACCAAACCAATTAAAACAAGACTATTTCAGATTTTCAAAGAGTGTGGAAAACTCAAACATGTTGGGGACTTGGGCAGTGGTGGCCTAATGGTCAGGGAAGTGCATTTATAATGGAAAGATTGCTGGTTTGAATCAAGGTGCCACTGAGGTACCCTGAGCAAGGTACTGCCCCCAAGCACTGCATCCTGAGAGCTGAATTAGCTGCCCCCTGCTATGTCACATATGGGATAAATGCAAAGGACACATTTCGTTGTTGTGTACTGAGTGCTGTGGTGTGTCATCACTAATCTTCTAATTCGCATCTCAGCTCATTCCATTTTTCAGATTTCCTGAAATAGAACCTGGGAGCTCGCACAGTGTCTCGGCACCGCGCTTGGCAAAGAAGACGCTCTGTGGAGCTGCGGAGGAGGTCAGCTGCCGAGGGTACCTCAGGCCACGCAGGAAGGTTGACAGCATTCACTCAGAATCCTGCGGGGAGCGATTTTACCCAGAATAACACTTCAAAAGAGTCACAAAGATGCCATTTTATTTGCAGAGCCTAATTCTGTAAAAAACATCTTCCTAAACATCTAATAAATAATAAAACGTGAGCAGCGTGTTGAGTAAGGCTGAATACAGACCGACAAACACAGAAACACCTGGAATGGGGTCTTGTTTGCATTAAATACAAGTTTCAAGTTTTTAGACCCAAGCTTCATATTTTAAATACGGGCCTCATATTCTCAGATACATACATGAGGTCACAGATTCAATCTGTAGTGAGGGGAGGAGGGGAATCAGTTTGTTACCTCAAAATGAGAATAAAGGCTGATTACTGTGGATTAAGGCCTAACAAGTGTGAATGCGCAAATATAAAAATCAGACCTGGTCTATAGAAACAAATACAAGAAATTTTAACCTTGCATGTGCTATTTATGTAGCATGGCGTTACATACATACAAGTCGAAAGCCAGGGAAGACAAAAGCGAACGGGAATTTTAATTTCACACTTAGCAATGTCAATAGCAGTAACAAAAACACTTGTAGCATTTTTTTTGCCTTGTTCATAGCGTGGGAAAACGAGCTAAATAGCCAGTCACTCCCATTTAGGAAGTCGTATACTAACTTACAGTAAGTCAATCACGCAACTGGACGCTGACCATTCGAGGCGGTGTGTGTATACCCCGTCAAGGGAACTTCTCCTCAGAGGAGCAGGGCTTTTCAACTCGACATGGACGGCCTTTGGCTTACCCGTACCCAAAATAGAGTTTTTCTGTTTGCTAAATGTGTTTCATTGCTATTGTTTTCGGAGGGCTCCTGCACGGAGGAGGGGGAGGGAGGAGGAAACTCAGTGATCCTGTTCAGTGTATTTTCACATGGGCACGCCGCCACTGAGGAACCTCATGATCCGGTCCTATAGCAAAACAGCCCACCATAGAGAGGTGGGCACACATGGGTTAGGGGGCACAGCCTCTGCGGATTTGTAGGGCCGGGTGGGAGCCTGGGTCTCACGTGGCATCACAGGGGATTGGACTTACCGAGGGGTTGTTATTTTTCCCAGAAAACTCTGTAAACTCTAGGCCCAGTGGAGCTGCTTCCACCTGCCAGGGCGCTTCAGTATGAACTGACCCAGAAAAGCTCAATTGCCATCCACACCACAAATCCCTGGGTCAAAGCTCAGATTCGATGGGTCACCAGGTCTCATTCTGGAGAGCCTCTTTCTCCGTATCAGATTTTTCCACAGCGCGTGGGGTGCTAGCTAAACCTGCTGCAGTTTGGGGAGATTCTCCTGTCCATTTCGGCAAAATAACCACGAGGGTGACGTGACACACCTCGCACCTCGTACACTAGTGTGCGACGGGGGGGGCGGCGGGGGGGCGGGGGGGGGGGGCCGGGGGCGCGCG
>JAODKC010000045.1:12640318-12650375 GCA_026777985.1 Mormyrops attenuatus
CCCAATCGGGGGCCCCCTATCCTATGGCGTATCGCAGCTGCAGAGAGGTGGGATGATATAGAGTATTTGTATATTTTTATAGAGTCGGAGGGGGGGGCTGTGACTGAGCCAAATGGGAGAGCAAGGCAACGCCAGAAATTGGGTCATAGATTCCGCCCGGCGACGGCTGCTCATTGGCCGTTGGAGATTGTTAGCGGCCGGCACTAGCAGAGTCTGACCCTGCTCCATGCCGTCCTACCCTGCCATGCCGACGGAGGGTCCTGCGTTTTTGTCCGTTCCCAGCTTAAAGTAGGACTGTCTGCCACCACCCAGAGGACGGCCCGCCCCGAGCCCTCTGCGCCAGACTGCCGTTTGTTCACGGCTCATTTTACCCCCCACCACCTTCAGGTGCCATCTCTATGCCTTGAGGACTCATTTTGGTGCTGTTTCAAAGCCGAAACGAGGTGCTAAGCTTACCGTTTGTCTCAGACTTCTGACCAAACAGAGAAAACCAGACCAATTGGCTGCCGTGTTTATCTGGCGGCCGCCCAGAGGCCTTCGGGGCTCATATTGACTGAGTCTGACTGTTTACTGTAGACATTCGGATTTATAAAGCGTCCTTTTCAGCACATTTATCCCAGACCTCTTTTAAAGATTTTATAGCAAGACCAGCATTGTAGATTGACTTAACAGCAGTTAATGGTCTGCAGTATGAAAAACAAGGGACAGCCAGAAAACAGCAATTTATTATTTTATTAGAGGAGGATAAAATAGGCTGCCCCCCCCCTCCCCCAGCAGACGACTTTACATGGGTCTGAAATTAGTCTGTGGGTAGTGTTACAAGGGCAGCGAACCCATGCAGACCCGGACACCCCGAGACCGGTTTTTTAGGCCCTGCGGCTTGCGTTTCACCCTCACCCGCACTGAGGAGCTGTGTCAGCCACCCCCCCAAAACCACTTGTGGAAGACTGCTGCCTAGTGTGCTGACTTGATGGTAGACCGCCGAACATTGTAGACTGAGAAACTGTCAAGTCTGTCAGAGGTACTGATAGCAAACCGACACTCAAAACCACCCTTTCAGCTCCCCGCCTGACGCCGGCAGGTATTGGGCTTTGAACCCAAACACCGTTGTCTAATCCACAGAAACCTCTGTTACTGCTCTCATGTGCTGTGAGAAGTTTATTTGAATAATAAATCTGAGATTGTGTGCTGTGTGTCAGGCACATCTTCAGCATGTGTCACATATAAATTATTTGAAAGGATTTTTGTTTTAGTATAACGGTAGTTTATTTATTCAGCTTGTTTCTCGGAAAATATCTTTAAAATACGCTATCAGAATAAAATAAGCTTAAATTGGCTTTTGGTCTATTATTTAATAGTATTGTGTCACGGATCTGAAGGTACTCAAAATCTTTTATTTAATCGATGTTGTTGATCACAAACGTGTCGTTGACCTCCTGTGAAAAGCACATGGACCTCCTGTGAAAAGTTTGTTTGGTTTTTGCTCAAGGGAGAGGGTAGTTAGTTTTGTGTTCATATCACAGAATGAATCAGTTTAATCACGGTTTGGCGGCGTATCGAAAGCAGAAATTCGTAACGTTTTCCTTCGGTTTTTGGAGTTTCACTCCCGGTTCCAGCTAGCAGAAAGGTTTTCTGAAGCGTCCGAGCAGTAGCTTTGATGGGGACACACTCTCATGATTTGGGTAACTGTTAATATGCGCTAAAGTGATGTTTTTTGCAGTGAGTACTGGGGAAGCGCTGAATGGGCGGTGCTTGGCTTGCGAACGCTGCAAGACCGGTTTTGGTAATTGCTCTGGGGACTGTGGTTAGTTACTGCGGTTCAGCTTCCTTTTATGGCCAATGTGAGGAAGGAGCTACCAAAACCATTGGTGAGTCTGTCCTCGTAGAGCAGATGCATCTTTCTACGTATGTGGGAGTGTGATGGAGTCCTGGACCACATAATCTGCCCCGGAGGAGAAGGATCCTGCGGGATATAGGGTAAATGGCATCACAGTAACCTCCACCAGACAGTGCCTTGCCGCATGTGCTGAGACCAGCTGGGAGTGGTCATGTTCCTGTACTATAGTAAATATATCACATAGCCAGGTCAGCCCCCTATGCCATAGTATACCAAAATATACCACATACCCGGGTCACCCCTCTGTGCCATAATATGCCATGATATACTGCAGAGCTGGTCAGCTCCTGTGCTGGGAGCTGCTAGTATATAAGACAGGAAGGATTTGCACTGACATTTGCGTTCAGCTTGGTTGTTTGAAGTGTATGTGCTCCCTTGACCAGGAATATAGGAACCGGGACCTTAAACTGGCCAGTTATGTCTTTATGACTTCCACACCATCATGCCGGTCTCTGGTCCCCATGCCGGTTCTCTTTCTTCAGCATGGATTTTTTTGTTCCTGAAATTTTCAGGTAGCAGCAATAAATCGAGGCATGGAGAATGCTCTAACTTTCTGATTTAGCACTGGGGAGGGTGGGGAGAGGAGCAGGTGGGTTGGTGGCAGATGGAGGGTAGGAGATGGAGGCCAGGTGAGGACAGCTACAGCAGTATGCCATATCCACGCCGCCTCGCGTGATGACGGCAAGCCCCGCAGAGACACCATGTCCAGTGTGACACTGGATTCCAATAAACGCTGCTGGTTCTGGATAGGTGGTGGTCTGCTGTCCTTGAATTGGGTAAATGAGGCGAGTAGATGGTTTGTAATGATGCCCAGAGGGCCTGCAAATGGACCGGAAACCACTGGCCCCGGCGTCAAACATCACCGAGCATTTTTAAAATGTGCTTTAAAAACAGTAACCTGACCTGTAAATCACCCAGCGCAGTCTGAGAGGTATTCTAACCACGCTTGGAATTTTATTGAGAGTTTTTATGCATAGCTTGAGGATTGCCGTTTTTTATTTTTCACCTGACGGGAAATTTTTACCAAAATCTTTCCCTTAGCTGCCTTGTGCGCAGTGTCTGTTTCGCAGACAATAGAAGTGCACTTTTTCAGTGGTGATGGCGGTGGTGGGTGTGGTACTGTGATGACACACTGGCGTGTTTTTAAAATGGAGTGAGTGAGTAAATGTTCCCCGGAGCTCAGTAAAAATTGCGATGGGGTTTCTCATCTGGAGATAAAGCAAAAGCGGAGGGAAATGAGAGTCCTGGGCCGCTCATGGTCATGCCGAGTGAGGTACGCACATCGCTACGCCCTGCACGGGGGCACTCGTTAAGCTGTCTGTCTTTCGGATACGGTGCCATTTGTCAGTGGGGGGGGCAGCACACGTCTGGTTTAGTTTTCAGGAAAATCTGGCCAGGTAAGGCCTCTTCAGGATTCAGCTAAGACTGCCACCCCCCCCGCCCCCACCCCCGCCATCTAGCGGTGGAATGTGCAGGCGCCGCCAAGATGCCTTACGTGGATCGGCAGAACCGCTTCTGCGGGTTCCTGGACATCGAGGAGAACGAGAACAGCGGCAAGTTTCTGCGGCGCTACTTCATCCTGGACACGCAGGCGGGCAGCCTGCTCTGGTACATGGACAATCCCCAGGTAGGTGCGGTGGGCCCCAGCGGCGGGCCCTAGGCAGACCAGTATTGTGCGAATTCTCTTTTTGTTTTTACTTGCCTCTGGGTGAAACATACAGCCAGTAAGCAACATTATCAACCCCCCCCCCCCCAACATCCCATTCAGTTTGGCACATTCTTGTCTGGTGACCTCTGCAACCCCAAGATATAAATCCCCACTCCCCCCGGCACACACAGACCGTGTCTTGCAGTGTTTGAGAGTCCCAATTGTGCGGGGGGGCGTGGCTCAGCCCAGATGCAGACTGGGCACAGGGGCATCTTTTATTGATGCCACTCCAGGCTTTCAATTATTCACTCGCGCTCTTTTATATTTTCAAAGATCCTGAAAATTTCATACAGCTGTACTGTACAGCCTGTTCTTTTTCGCTCCCTCTGTTTTTTTTTTTTCTTCCAGTCCCTCCCCTCGCCCCCCAACTCTTCAGCCTTAAAATGGGCTCTGTGCCCCATCACTTACTAATTGAGCTTTTGTCTAGTACTTAAAATACTTTGTATGATTACAATAGTTGCTTCACTATAAACTATGTAACACTAGTGGGCTGATAGATAAGGATAACAATGACTGTTATAGGTGAACATGGGCAGTAGGGGCTTCTGGCATTATTGGTGCTCAGTGCTGTGATCTCGGTCTCCTCACCCACTCTCCTTCTGCTGTAGAACCTGCCCAAAGGTGCGGACCATGTGGGCTCCCTTAAGCTCACTTACATTTCCAAGGTGAGTTTCCCACGGCAAGTGCACCCCGTATTCAATCTGCGCGAAGCTTCGGTTAACTTGCTCCGTCCTGCATTTCAGGTCAGCGATGCCACCAAGCAAAGACCAAAGGCTGAATTCTGCTTTGGTGAGACACCTGACCGTCTCTTTATAGTCAGATCGTGGTATGCAGTTGGTTGCCTGGATACTTTTGCTTGTCAAGAAATGATAATGCAAACGAGAATATAGTTATTTAACAAAATTTCTATCCAACCATCTTCCTGACACTTCTTCTGAATAGGGTCGCAGGATTAAGGAGCATTAATTAAAAATTTTCACGCTACCAACTGGATCGCACAGCCCTGAGCTCTGTAACAAGATTGCCTACACGTGTTTGCTATGCGTAAGTGGGAGCAGACGCCCATGTTTTTGGTTATTTTTTGTTGTGCCGCGGGAGGTTTGACGTCTTCTCTGGGCAGACTGACTCAGAGAGGATATGGATGGATATGGAGAAACGGCTCGCACTCGGTCCATTTTCCCCTCGACGTATCGTCAGGTGAAGCCGTGGCGTGGGTTTTCCCGTCAGAAGCCTCCGGTCCCAGCCCAGAATGCCGTGACGTTTCTTTCTGCCAGGCGTAATTCCGAAAGCAGTGACTAAAAAAAATGAGCCGAATAATGTCGTAGCTTTTTTTTTTTTTTTCCTTTTTTTTCTTTGTCCTTCTGTTGGTTCCAGCTTGGCACGCGTGAGGGGGCCCATACTGTGGCCTGGGGGGGCTATCGCAAATCCATTGTCACATCGTCCCCCCCGGAGAGTGAGGAGCAGGCAGGAAGATAGAGCATGCTGAGGGCACACCTTGGCCTGGGAGCTCCCTGCACTTCCCTAGGTGACCACTTAAGGGGCTGGGGGGTGGGGGGTTGCTGGGACCTAAGAGACCCCCCTGGGTGAACACGGATGGGGGGTTGTTCAAACATCCTGTGAGCGAAAGACCAGACAGAGCCTGTTTGGCGATCCCTGTGTCACAGTGTCCTGCTGGTGTCGGTATAGGCTGCCCCCCCCACCTGCTCCTAGCGGACCCTCAGTACCGCTCCCCAGGGGTTTCCTGTCTGACGGCGTCCGTGACAGCGCTGCGTCTCCTACAGTGTGCTGCTGCTCTGGCACTCAATGGCAGGAAGCAGTAGAGGGACCACTGCTCGACCTCATCCTGCTGTCACTGCCTGGTGGGGGGGGGAGGGAGCAGGGGCTTAGCCAGGATGATGGCTGAGAGCCCACTGTCAAACCGCAGGGTATTTTTAGCCTTGAGCTGTTGAGTAAAACTGGTTTGATTCTTTTTTTGGGGGGGTTAAGACGGCCACTCATGCAGGGGATCACAAATGCTATTGGAATGCAGTCACTTCCTTTTCGAGTCGTTCCTGGACTGTTTACAGACTTCGGCACCAAGCGACACACACTGACAGTGGGTGGATTTCAGCGCTCAAACACAGGATGTGTTCCTCGGTGGGAGGAAGGAGCCCCCGTATAGCACGTCTGTTTGGTTGGTGTGTCAAGGTGCGGGGGGTCCACACACAAGGACACTCTCTCACACACACACACACACACACACACACACACACACACACACACACACACGACCAGTGAGAGCTGTTGGCTTCACAGATGTTTTCTTGGAAAGCCCTAATCTCTTGGGCTGTATAACTATATTTAAATATCGTACAGATTGGGTACCCCGATATTTACATAATTGTGCCTCCGACTGTGCATTTATTCCTGTCTTCTTGACGATAAAGAGGTTTGCTTTGGAGGGAAGGCGGGAAAAGGTCCAAACAAGCGACCGCAAGGCACGGTGTTGGTGGTGACATGTATAGACGGTCACAAGGTCTCTCCAGACTCTGCTGGACCTCTCCCACACTTATTGAGCATTGTTTTCTACAGAGCGGTTCTGTAGTCTCAGGTCTAGCAGGGAACCCCGTGTTTATGTGGGTGCTTGTGCGGTTGCATGTTTGCAGGAGCCAGAGAGGTTGAAGAGGCTGGCTTTGACTGTCACATGGGCTCATTGAAGCAAACCGGGGAGGGATATGCTGTTTATAAATCCCTATAACTCTTTCTTCAGTTTACCTCTTTGGATATCTCTTTCGCTTTAAGAGAGCGCCCCCTGGCTGCGAGGATGTCCTGGTTCAAACCACCGGGTGGATTGACTTCTCCCATGATACTCTCCCTCTGCAGTCATCAATGCCGGCATGAGGAAGGTCTTCCTGCAGGCGAATGACCAGCAGGACCTCGTAGAGTGGGTGACCGTACTCAATAATGCCACCAAAATCACAGTGAGTCCCCTCCCTCTCAAAGTAGTGACATTGTTTTGTATGACTCTGCTCACAGTCGCCGCCCTAGTGGCCAGATATTTGAAAGTCCGATTTACCCCAGGGGGCAACAGTCACTGATACTACCTGACTGCAGTGATGTTCCCCACACGCCCTTTCGCCATGAGGGCTGGAAGACTAGCACTGTTTTGGGCTCAATGATAGAAAACCGTGCCTACACAGCCGCCAGCACAGATCCGTCACGCTCTCACACCAGGTTTCTTTACCCCGCCGCTGAACCCCTGGGATAATAAACAGCTGTGACAGGTGCTCTGGTGCTGCCCTACCCACTGGAGCGGGGGGGTGACTGCACGGTACACAGGCTTTTCTGCCTGGTATTTCAGACGAGTACACGGGCTGCACCAAAAACATACCCACTCCCGCACTCTGGCATGCCGGCCTGTAAATGGCAGGTAAGGGTGTCTAACCGTGTTCAGATTCCACCCGGCACGTGATCAATAAGCTTTCACCTCCTTTGCAGGTGCCAAAATCGGGCGACGGGCAGCCCAACCTGGAGGGCCCCCTGGAAAGTAAGAAGCAGGTGTCGTACAAGACGGAGATAATCGGAGGGGTGCCCATCATCACGCCCACCCAGGTCAGAGTTCAGGACCCCACAGGGCCTTAGCTGGCTGACAATAATGCCTGCTAGAGTTGTCCAAGATGGTCTTTAAGACCCATAACCCCTCCTGCAGCAAATAAACAGATGCTCACTCTTAGCCTCTTCATCACTTCTCCTCCTCTGCCTCCCCCCTTCGCCGGTGTTCCTAGCAGGAAGGTGGGGAGGGTCCAAATGGGCCAGGCGTGAAGCGGTCACACAGCCAGCATCCTTACTACGTGGGCCGACCACTGCAGGACCACACGGTCATCAAGGCAGGCTACTGCGTGAAGCAGGGCGCCGTGGTGAGTGAGCGTGGCATGTTGTGGGCAAGATCAGTGTGTTTTGGTGAGATTGTTCTAAGAGTCATCGCTAAGCTGGTGATGGTCCTCCATCTCTCATCTGTCACGGTCGGCCAGATGAAGAACTGGAAGAGGAGATACTTCATGCTGGATGAAAACTCCATGAGTTACTTCAAGTCAGACTTGGTGAGTTTGAGTGGCGTAACAAGGGTGGCGTGTGTATCTGGGGAGGCTGGGTAGGGGGAGTGGTCTACGCTGTTGGCAGTGAGATCTTTTCGCAGTAGAGATTTTGGTGTTTTTTGAGGTCTTCTGATGGGAATGACATGCTTTGCACCAAAGGATTCTGGGATGGCACCATCTCCGGGTCCCCTCGGCGCTCGTTTCTTGTTCCCTGTTAGATGCAACGACGGCTGGCGTGCATATTTTCAGAATGGGGGCCGTTCTGACCACTGAAGGTTGCAAACCACAAAACCAAAAAGGGAAATATTTTTAAATCTTGGAAAAACTATAGACACCATGACTGTCAGCAGCCTCTCAGGCATGCAGGTGAGCCGTCGCATACGGTTATGGTCCAGCGCTATGGTGCAGCTTCAGCAGCAACACAGGATCATTCTGACAGGCTGTGACTGAATGTCAGCGCCCCCTACTGGAGCTCTTAATACCCCATGCATCTTGCTCTGTTGGTTATGTTCAGATTACAGGTGCTCCAGATTGTGGCACCGCGCATGTCACAGGCTGTGTCTCGGAAAGTCCGCGTTTATGTGGATAATGTCTGCCGTGGGCGGGACCTGGATTTTGGTAGCCGACTGCCTTCGTCAGGTGGTCAGGCCTGTCTTGACATGCTGGCAGAGAGGGAGCCCGAACGCATTCCATCGCGGCGAACAGGTCCCAGCCTGCCCGGCCTTCCTGGCCTATTGGCAGCACCAAGCCATCGTGTGGCACACGCTCTCATACCCGACAGACAGACTGTCAGGCCTGCATTATACAGCATGACCTTTCTGTTGTTTTTTTTTTTTTAGCAGTGATAAGTACTGGTCACTGTCAGGATCTTTCTGGAGCATGTGTGTCTGCGTGTGACAGGAGGGGTACGCAAATGGGTCTTTGTCCCTGTGGCAGATTTTTGACCTGTCATGTCATCTGTAGTTGCTGCCAGTGGGGGGGGTAGCTTGAGTATTTCTGTACACACACACACAATCACCTCCCCGCCCCCCCAACAGCCAGCGTTGACGCCTACACATTTGCATTTTGATTGGCTACTTTAGGAATATTTCAATAGGCATTACGGAGCTGCCCTTGACTGCAAACGTGTGTGTGTGTGTGTGTGTGTGTGTGTTTGAGTCACTGATTGTTGCTCCCCCCAGGACAAAGAACCCCTCCGCATGATTCCACTGAGGGACGTGCAGAAAGTGCAGGAGTGCAAGCAGAGGTGAGGCAGCCACTGTGCGCCATTTGTTGATGCGGGCGGCGCTACAGTCACACCGCGGCTCCTGCCGCAAACAGAGCACGGTTTCATACCCACTTCTCCATTTCCAATTCTCCCTTTTCAGTGACATTTTGATGAGGGACAACCTTTTTGAAGTTGTCACCAGTTCCAGGACCTTTTATGTTCAGGTAAGAGCTGCCATGGGGGGGCAGTTAGTGCCCGTTTGCTTTTGTTAGCGCCCGCTAGTGTTTGTTAATGCCCCTTTAGCATGTCATAGCACCCATTAGCATGTGTTAGCACCTGTTAGCACCCGTTAGCGCCCGTAAGCATTTGTTAATGCCTGTTAGCATGTGTTAGCTTCCGTTAGCATGTGTTAGCACGAATTAGCCTGTTATACTGGCTTCTGGCCACTGTGCTATCCTTGTTATGATGATGGCATAATGGTGCGTCTGTCTGTGTGTGCTCTGTAACTCCATCCCCCGGTCCAGTCGGACAGCCCAGAGGAGATGCACAGCTGGATCAAGGCCATCTCTGGTGCGATCGTGGCCCAGCGGGGTCCAGGCAGATCTGCAGCCTCCGTACGTAGCGGCTCTGCTCTCGTCCATGCCGTCACTCTCCGTCTTGGCTCATTCAATACGTTCTCTGCAGATATCTCCCTTGGTTTGCTTTTGTCTGTTTATTTGCTTGTTTGTTCATTTGTTGGTACCCCTCCCTGTGTCTGTGGTAGTTAAACACTCCAATGACTAGGCAGGCGGTGGCTATTTCTAAAGGTTCCTCTTTAACCCACCCCTGAGGCAGAAGAGTCAGCCCCCCCACTCCCCCCCCAACCCTTGGCTCGAGCTCTGCCCCATTCCTCTCCCCTCTAACAGAGCCTTGCGGTGTGTTGTTCCAGATGCGGCAGGCCAGACGGCTGTCGAACCCTTGTATACAGAGGTATCCGTCTCGAAATGGTGAATGCAGCACGTGTGTCGGCTCCTAACCCCCTCCCCACCCCCCTGCTCCAACTTCTCCTCCCGTCTGGTTCTTAACGTAGCTGTGGCGACATCCAGGATCCTGATGGAGATCCAGGGACTGTCTGCATGTGTTAAAAATAAAGCTTTGATATGAAACATTACATTGTGCCTGAGTACAAAACG
>JAODKC010000045.1:12651600-12669392 GCA_026777985.1 Mormyrops attenuatus
CAACCCACAAAACCCCCCCCCCCCCCCCCCCCCAAAAAAAAAAACAATTTCACCTCATCGCTGCAGAGCAGAGCAGAGATTCTGGTTGGGTCATGTGTACAGAACTGACAGAGCCTCAGTCAGAGAAATGGAACCAGTACTCTTAGGGATGACATTAACACATTAGCGATTAACCCACAATAATGAGGATAATTGATAAGCAGAGCGGCAGGGACTGAGTTCCCTAAGGGGTCCCCCAGCTCGAGCCCAACCCTGGAACTGAGTGACCCACTTTACTCACACTGGAAGAAGGACTGCACCAAACAGGGTTAGCATGTAGCTTAGCCATCATGCTTGTAATATCATTGGCATGTATCTCATTCTAATAAAACGCTAGGTGTGTGTGTGTGTGGCTGTAAGAGAGGGCTAGTCCATCCCAAAAGACTGAGTCAGGTGCAAATTCAGGTTAATTGATAATTAATATCTCACATAATGTTTATTTTTGCTGGGTATTTATAGAGTACACCCCCCGATTAAATCCAAGCCTGAGAGAGGTGTTTGACTGTCACCTTTGCCCTGAGTTGTTTTGTTTGGTCTTTCATTCCCAGAAGAAACACCCCTGTTTTGGACACATGGTTCACCCGTCCCCCTGAAAACAGGAAATACCACGTATAAAGGCAGGGTGTTTCCCTTCCCGAATCCCACATGCTGCTCAGTCCCGTCCTTGAGCTGAGCCGGCTTTCCCACACTGGCGCTGAACTCAGCGACACCCGTCCATGCCCCTGAGGGGGGGGGTGCTCGCTCACCGCTGACACGCGGCAGGGCGGCTCCGTCGCCATATGGACCCGGCACACGCAGACATAAGGTAAGGAGGGGGACACGTCCTTCAAGGCTGACTGGGTATTAAACCCTGTCGCATGTGGGAATGTGTGTGGTAGCCGGGCGGGGGTGGATACGCACATTAAACCCACATTCAGCAAAGGCTTCCTTCCACACCGCTACCCTGCTGGCGATTCTTCCACTTCACGGTGCCGTCCAAGGTGCCATATGGTGGAGGCTGTCAGACCACCCGGTCCTCCCAACCCACTCCCCCCCCCGCCTACCCCTGGATTCTCTGCAGGAGCACGCCGACCACCACGCCCCTTCTGGTTTCTACTGTAGTAACCAGGCCCCCCCCGTGCCTCGCTCGCCCCTCCACCCGGCAGCGTCACCGGCCTGCCCCCAGCGCTGTGGGAACGCCCTCGCTTGCCCCCCAGCTGGATCCCCACAGCCTAGCCTGGGACAGCGAGGACTTCACGAGCCTCCTGCCCCGTTCGCGGCTGTCCCTGCAGGAGGCCGCCGCTCGCCCTCGCCCTGGAGACGCCGCGTGGTAGAGCCTCCGCCCCCCCCGCCGCCGCCCGGCTCTGTGGACACAGACTTGCCAATCACACAGGTGTGACCCCACCCACCCAGTTTCTGATAGGCCATCACCAGGCCAGTATCACGATGGGGGTGGAGCAACCGGTGGGTGTAGAGAGGGACAGGGACAGAAGGACTACTTTGGACCTCTTCAGAGATCCCAGGCCTTAGGTATGGCAGTGCAGAGTGGATTCCTACTTCCTCTTATTCTTCTTTATTCCAAATTCACTTCGTCTGGGTCCTTAATCTTAGGTCACAGGGCAGTGGGATGACTGCGCCTTCAGCTCCAGAGCATTTTCATTATTTTATTATTTCCTTTATTTCTTTTGTGATTGTTTTGGTATAAACCAAGCAGAGCTGAAAGAAAAAAATCTCATGTGGTACTGGAACAAGTTTAAACAGTGACTTTTTAACCCAAAGATTTCTGCAGACGTGTCATAAATCTATTTCTCTCATTCAATGTTTCGCAGTGCGATCCTTAGGGACCCACAGTCGGCCCATGTTTGTGCTCCTTCCGAGGTCCCTGCCAGACAGCTGGGAGACAACCGAGAGCTGAGAGAGAGCAAAAACATGGACTGGCTGTGCGTCCCTGAGGACCGGATTTGGAAACACTGCTCAAATTTCTGTTCTTTTTTTGGGCTTCTGGGACGCCCAGACACTCCGAGTCATTTAAACATTGGACAGGTTGTAGTGAAGCGTCCCTTTCATTTACAGTGGTGCGGATGCTCAAGTTGTCATCCCTGTGAATTTACTTTCTGAATCTGTAACACTAAATGTAGTGCCAGGCGACCTTGATGAAAATGACGCATTTCTGTGCTGTCACCACTCTGTCCCGTTATGCTTTGGAAATTCGCCGTAGGAGTTGTAGGCGCACACCAAGAACGACTCACACCACTCTGGAATTTCCATGCGACCACCTGTCTCCAGTTGGCATTTAGTGTTGCTTTACTTACACACAAGTGTTCTGAGGGCAGAAGGAAAAATGATTGGTTCAGAGAGATAACCGATTAGACCGTAGAAAAGGTGGGTCCAACCAATCAGATGTCTTAGCCCCGCCTCCTCTAGTTGCTTGGACCCACCTACTCTACAATCTGATTGGGTCTGGACCAATCATTTTTTTCCTCCGGCCCTCAGAACATATTTGTGTAAGTAAAACTCCCACGAGCTCTACACTATCACTAAATGTCAATCGTGTTTGCCACTAATAGGTCCCCAGGAGTGCTTTTGGTCACCCTCCGTCAAGGCATCTGCACCCCCATGCTGATGTGTGAGCTTTCAGAGAGGGAAAGAGAGTGCAGACCCATGGGTTGTGTGGGGAGAGCTGGTAATATTAGCTGTAGCTTAGCTGTCTTTTTTGTGAATATATTTTAGTACAGTTTTAATGAGGTTAGTTTCTGTTTGTTGGGTTGGGGTGCATTTTTGTGCCTGATTAGTGTTAATGGCTCTGCACCTCCATTTTTTAGTCGCCTGTGACTGTTGCACAACTTCCAACTGTATAGCTGTAAAGTGCCTGCATTCTTTATATATAAAACAAGCTATTTTAATCCTGTTTTTTTAATACTATAACTGTGTAACGCATCCTCAGATAAATGTGCATTATTTATTACTCAAGAGTTTAAAATAAATCAGTGATTCTCTGATGTCTGTGTCCATTTCATCACGCATGATAGCCATTTTAAGGGCTTTCAGTTGGTGTTTTTTTATCTCATTGCCTCATATTTCCAAATTTTAAGATGGCTGGTGGTAGTGTGCTGTCTTTCCTGTCAGTTGTTCTGTAGAGGAAGACGAGCAGGGGATCTTTGGTAACGCACTGCCATCTAGTGTCTAAGGCAGGACAGACCCCATGACTGTCAGTTTACCACATGTTTTATTTGGCCTTCGCACTGTTCAAAGATAATATAAATATTTGCTAATTAACATTCTTCCACAGCTGTTTATTTACTTGACATAATTGTGCTTCGTAATCTGCATAATGAGCTTACACATCTTGTGTGTTTCAAATCTCTCGTCGCTTTTGTTACACTGCCCCCTGCTGGGGGCTTTCTGCTCTGACTCCAGAGCCATCTTTTCCCTTGTTCCCAGTTGCATTCGATTTCTGTAAGTGTAAGTGCTTCTGCATGTGGATTTGCAGTAATCGCGACCTTCCCCAAGGGATTATAGGGCATTAGACAGAGTGTCCATTGCAGAATCATTAATTTACGTGAGATCATGCATTTTGGATTGTGGGTGAAAACCTACCATTTCTGCACAGTCCGGTAGCCCTGACTCCTGGTTCTCTGCTTCTCTGCAAATCAGCAGTGGGCGCCACTGAAATGACTTTTAATCGTGAGTTATATTTTCACAAGAAGTTCAAACTTCTGGTGGTGTGACATCTTCCTTTAAACTTTCCACGATGGATGATAAATCTGTCAGACTCATTCCTTAGGAGTCCTGCATGCATGAAGACCGTCCCGTTCCATTCTGATAGTCTACCTGACACACCTACCTACCAGCTAATTTGTCCATATTATCCAAAAAAGTAATTATTTGGTACTGCAGGCAGACAGCTATGATCTTCAGTCATTTTTATAAGTGAATAAATGAATTTTGGTCAGATCCTTGATCTGAGGTCTCTCTGTCCTTCCTGTGTCTTTATGAAACGTAATCACCTTCCTGCAAAAAGGTTTTTAAAAGAGGGTAAGGGTAGCAGAATGTGAAACAGCGGCATCAATTATTCACCACAGCTGCAGAGCGTTGTGGTTCTGAGGGCGCGTGGTACTGACTCATCGCGGAGAGCTCCCGTCTGACAGCAGTCTTGGGCCAGACAAGTCCCGCTCCCATTGGCCATCGACTACCCTCACCGATTTGTTCTTGACATCTCTGTTCTCCCCATTATAACTAAAAATAAAATGAAAATATCAAAGAATGTGCGATAAAGTTGTCGGTCATACATATCTTTAATATCATGGAAATATCGTGTTTTTTTTTTTTTTTGGAACAGTTGCTGTGGAACTGAATGTTTATTAAAGAATTGAAATTAAGGACATGAATGGAAGCGTGTTTATCACAGGTCATGTGATATACTCCACGGCGATGGAGTATATGCCATGGCAGGTCTGAAGCTGTTTACTGGATACGCACATAAACACAAGCAGTTGGCAGATAGTACAGTGCACTTAATAGGCACGCTGCAGACCTTCAAAAGGGCTTCGGAGATACTGGCAAGACCAGGTTAGCCATTCTTGGGACCTGGTTTTCCGTTGGTGTTTTCAGTGGCTCGTTTTGGGATGCTGCTTCCTAATGAGGACTTATGACATGAGAAGGTGATGTCACAACCTTCCTGGGGGAGTTGCATAAGAAGAGGACAGTGATTGGATGGAAAGTCTCTGTAACCACAACAATGGCTGGGGGAGAAACAGAGACTCTCTTCACTGAGTGCACCCCCCCCAACCCCCCAGGCAGTGCCTGGCGGCAACATGGCCTGCTTCCGTGTCACGCTTGCTGGGGTGGGGCCACGAGATCTCTGACTGGAGATCCTCCACGATGAAGATCATGATGATGATGGCTGGAACAGCCAAGCGCATTACATCAAACTGAGCATGACTCTCTCACCTTGCCGCCAAGGTACCTCAGGTTTCCCTCATGTGCCAGCACTCTCTGGGATGACACCGCCCTGTCCCGAAACGAGCCCGTTGTCCTGGACGGGGGCCAGTCAGTTTCCTCTCACAGCACAACGTAGAACAGTGATCTGACTCCTGTACACTGCACCTTCCTGGTCAGTTAATCCTCATTTTAACTCATTTCAGTTACGTTTCGGGGGCCAGACTGATTCACGCCAGACGCTTTCCTGTGCTGCTCTTTGGGATCTCACAAACAGCCAAGTCTGGAGTCAAGGGACCCCGACCGCATAAAAAATATGTCAAGGGCCATAAATCTCATCAAACAAATGAGAAATAAATGAGGATTTAGAGGGTCTATGTGACACCAAAGGGTCAGCACAGCCCCAAAAGAGGTCTGAGCTGTGGTTGTAATATTTTAAAAATAATCTAGAGGAACTCAGAAGATTTGAGAGGTGGTGGCTTACCCAACAGCTCTGGCCAAGCTGTGGAAGCAAAGAGTGGGATTATATGAGCCAGGAACTTTGACAAGTTCTAGCTGTAGAAATGAATTAGTGCGCTAAGGTACTTCAAGCATGTCCCACACACTGCTCCCTCCTGATACAAAAGACCCGGTAAACTGTAACCGAAATGTATGGAGACCTCAGCTGTTGCTCTGGTACTCCGCCAGCAGAGTGGGTGGAAAGATCTGCCACGCTTATAGCACTTGCTCGAGCCCTTAAAAAAAAAAACGATGCCAGTTTAAGAGGCTTTAAACAGATGTGTTGGCAG
Organism: Mormyrops attenuatus; assembly: GCA_026777985.1. NCBI lineage: Eukaryota > Metazoa > Chordata > Actinopteri > Osteoglossiformes > Mormyridae > Mormyrops > Mormyrops attenuatus. The sequence continues at coordinate 12,657,345 of JAODKC010000045.1, forward strand.
CTTGACACCTGTTCCCCGATCAGCAACAGGGAAAGGGATCACCAGATGACCCTTTATGTCTATAAACCAGCACAGTGACCAAAGACCAGTGAATTGGGAGTCAAATCACAGCCTTCTGCCTGTTCTAGACTTGGGAGTTTAGTCAAATAAACCCTGATTAATGTGTCTTATCACAGAAGGTCTGCAACTGAGCTTGCCTTGCTTAGAGTCCCTTCAGCTCCAATCCCCACCAAAAACAAAAAAGCATGTTGAATTCATCTTCTTCCATGCACCAAATCTGGTTGAATCACCATATTACTTCAGTGGCAGAGAACACGGGTTTGTTCCCAATGTGTTAATCCAGTTGGTTTTGTTTCTGCCAAAACGTCGCACTCAATCTACACTCCTCAAACCGTAAACAAATGTTATGCTGACTAAGAAACAGTGACTGTCTGAATTAATCACGGGTGACTGGGTAACAGATTGATTTCAAATATTCTGTCCCAAGGTTCCCAGAAATCAAAATCTAAGCGACCAATATGCTTGGGTGTATACAGAAATGAGTCAGTGCACTCGTGCTAACTTGAAATGCCTCTTGCTGTCGGTCACAGTCGAGGAGGACGGCGGATCCGGTTTGTAGGTCAGTCCAAAGTGACTTTGTCGGGTTTTTGGTGAGTCACATTCGATCGGAATTGTTTGTAACTGCTTTTTGGACCAACCATTGAACAAATATCAGGGGAGGGTGACTCAATTGTTCTGGAGCGAGATTCAGAAAGTGGCAAGGGGATGCTGGTTTGGGGGGAGGTCTCGGTGTTCTTGGAAGACAGCCCACTTTCTTAAATGAAACCGTTTTATATATATATATATATATTTATATACACACCCCCCCATTTAAAAATGATCAGCGGCCAACAGCTCTGGCCCCGCAGGAGTATAGATGTGTGACTGATGTTCTCCATGAATCTTCCATCACCACCAGAACAGGATCATGGTGAGCCTGGAGTCTATCCCAGGAAACACTGGGAACAGGGCAGGGGAGCAACCCGCAGAGGAAGCCAGTCCGTCACGGCACAGACACTCTCATTCACTCAGAGACATCATCTGACCCAAAAAGATGTCTTTGGGCTGCAGGAGGAAACTGGAGCGCTGAAGAGAACTCACACAAGAACAGGGAGAATGTGCAAGTTCCCCACACCCAGGCAGGGACAGTGAACCCACAATGAGGGAGGTGTCAGGCTACAGCGCCACCCAGTGGATCTCACAATGATTCAAAAATTAGATGATATGAAAGATCCACACTAAGACACCAAACAACGAGATCAGGCTGACCCTTGGAGCCAAGAGTGTGTGGGCTCGTTAAGGCACAGCATAGGGTTTACCTTTTGGGCTAAAGACAATAGTTTATGTGAATTTTAACAGTGATTATCCAGCTATAACAGTAAATGCTTACAGAGCTACTCCTGCCCGGAGGGGCTCACCATGCTGGGTGTATCCTGGCTCCCTTGCGCGATTTCCCCCAGACTCGATCCAGCTAACCACTCCCTGAACTGGATTCGTGCCTGACTGGAAATGGATGGATAGATGTAAACAGGACTGACTGACAAGTAACTCCCAGAGGAGAGCGGAACCAAAGCATTTTATTACATGTGACAGATACTGACACACTGACTCATACATCTCTCTGCTCTTTTATGAGGAAGGAAAAATGCAAAGGACTCAGCTTAAAGGCAGAGACCGAATCCTGTGAGCTCAGCTGGACAGAGCAGCAGAGACTTGGTGACACCTGTAGAGACCTGGGCAGGATGGGGGGGCGAGGGGGTCCTCTGGGGCATGCTGAAAACATGGTCTACAGAACAGGAACGCGCCAGACGGTGTGCAATTCCTCAGCCAATGGTCTGAAAAGCTGAGCTGTGAATGAAGAGAATTACAGTAGAAAGCAGATTTTTGGCTCAAAGTACGATGTGTCCTGAGGTGACTGGAAAGTGTCCCTTTCGGGCTTGAAAGCTAAATGTTTCAAGCTGCAACACCTCCGCCACAGGCAGGATGCATTGTGGGTAAAAATCTGAACAACTAACGCAATTCCTAAAAGGGCGCTGCTATTGTAGTATTAAGAATAAGAATGAAGTATCATTATTCTGTTCTTAACCTGTAACAAGTAATAGAAGATATCCTAGAGACTAGTTCGTTCACAGCGATATAAAGTTGCGTTTACATAAGAAACTATTATAAAAGATTACAAAACTGGGTGTCAACCTCCTTCAAAGGTCACTGCAAAGCGTGACTATAAAGATATTATTTTCGAACATAGTTAGGCACAAAAAATACGCTCATAAACAAAAAACGCTCACTAAAAACAAGGCAGGAAATCAGTCATGCCATAAAAAACTTAAACAATCAGTGGAAACACTCAATCGGTTCTATACTTTTTGTAGATATTTAAAAATTTTAGGATTATAATGGAATAATAAAGATTTGCCTTAAGATTTCTTTTGTGAGAGTCTGAAAGCGTGAGTGTTACGCCAGATGCCTGAGTTGGCATCCCTAGAAATACTGAAGATGGTGATTTAGAAGCCGACGAGCATGAGATGAAGTCTAATCTTATCGATGAAATATTGCAGATGGTGACTTAAAAAGTCGACGAACGAGGGCGTGGTTTCATCTGTCCTTCCCCTTTCACGTGTAACGGCAGTCCACCAATCAGAGGGCTTGTTTATATTGCTCGCACCGCCCCGTGATGTTGTGTCGCGGCCCAAAGTTTATAAACCTGTCATCAGAGAAACGCCGGAGTGCATCTGAAGGATTGGCGGCGGGGGTGAGCTTTAGCAAAGCCGATCACAGTAAATGCGGCTCTATTTTAAGGCGATTTATATTATCGTATATTTATTTATTGTTTCTAGTGCATGCCCTTAATTTTACCGTAGTTTAAATAAGCTTGGATTCTGCGTGTCAGCCGGTAGTATATATAGTTCTCATTTTTACTTAGTGTGGTGTAGAATTAATATTATTTGATCATGATTTGGGTAGTTCTCTGTGCCGGTCTATTTTGCGCACCCCTTCTGGCCAGTGCTAATCTTTCCAAGCGGCACGCTATCGGTTGCCCAGAGCGCTGTGACAAATCACTATGTCCCCCAATCCCGGCTGACTGCCTGGCCGGCGACATCCTCGACCAGTGCGACTGCTGTCCGGTGTGCGCCTCTGGCGAGGGCGACATCTGCGGGAGATCGGGCGACCCGGAATGCGGAGACGGCTTGGAGTGCTCGGTTAGCGACGGCGTGGGCTTCTCCGCCACGGTCAGGAGGAGGGCGAAAAGCGGAGTGTGCGTGTGCAAAAGTTCCGAACCGGTGTGCGGCAGCGACGGAGTTTCCTATCGCAACATCTGCGAGCTGAAGCGGGTCAGCAACCGGGCTCAAAAGCTCCAGCAGCCGCCTGTTATCTTTATACAGAGAGGAGCCTGCGGTAAAGGTAAGGCAGAAATGGTGCGTTCCCCTCCACCTTCTGATGAATTCATCTTTGTTCGTTTTTCCTGCAAGAAAAATCTGGATTGTTGCAGAACTCTTTGAAGAACTAATTTAGACCATTACATATTCTAACATTTAAATGCAAAAAACATCTGTACATCTGAGGCGACTAAGAGCACCGCTTGTTTTATCCGTAGCTCTCCGTACTGGTAAACAGAGATGTCAGTGCGTGATACCGGTTTTTACAGAGATTATTGTTCCTTAATTTATCAGATTTACAAATGCATTCTATCCCTAAGTAGGCTGTGTGTGCACTGTGCTGCGGCACTAATGCGTGAAAATGTCTGCCCTAGATGTCTCTCCTTTCAGCCCTGGATTACATCATTGCAATCGGACATCCTTAATATGCATTTGGTACGGTTCCCAAACATACCCCATAACCTTGCCATAGAGTCAGAAATGTTCAGCAAAGTTTCCACCCCATAACGATGTGGATCTTACGCGTCGACACTCAGCATGGTGACACTCAAATTTTTTTAAATTATAGCTTGAGGAAAAGCAAACGTTCTATAATTATAACTTGTTAAATAGGTTAAGTGCAGTTTGGTTCTTCTGTAAATTCTGTCTCTGATTATATCGAGATCAGTCACTTAAAATTGCTTTGACTGTCTGGGTCACTCGGGACATACTGGACTTTTAAATTGCGGGAAAATATTTTCTCTTTTCTCCAATTGTGCATTATTTGTGATGCATCGAAACGCTGATTTTGTTCACCAGCTGACAGACTGGATGAACAGATACTTCAGGATTTTTGTAGGTGATCACTGATTTTTGAGTCGGACATTTTGGATTAAGGCACATACATTGTGTCTTGGGGCGGCGTGGTGGCGCAGTGGTTAGTGCCTCACAGCAAGAAGGTCCTGGGTTCGGTCCCGGGTCCTTTCTGTGTGGAGTTCGCATGCTCTCCTCGTGTTCGTGAGGTCGCCGAGGGCTCCGGTTTCGTCCCACGGTCCAGAAGCGTGCAGGATAGGTCGATCGGTGTGTCTAAATTGGCCCTGTAGTTGTGTGAGTGTGAGTGTGTGCGCCCTGCAGTGTGTTGCCGACTGGTCAGGGTTGGTTCCTGCCTGCACCCATCGTTCCCAGGATAGGCTCCGGTCCCTTGCTTTGGCTCATTAGGTCACCGGTTCAAAACCCAGGGTCAGTAGATTTACTGGGCTCCCTCGTGAAGCCCTTATTGCCACAAGGACTGACTCACCTTTCCTTCAATTATACATCACACTGAATAGTAGGTTCTGTTAAATAAACAGAATGACTGGTTATGAAATGTTCATATTACTAAAGTGAGGAACTCTGTAACACTCAGCATTTCCTTTGGAAACCCTGCAGGTCACTGACCTCCTCAGTCCATATGCGTAACTCCTCACTGCACTGGGTCAGGTCGTTTCAAGCCCAGCTGGGCTGTAGTTTCTTATTTTTTATTATTTCAGCAGGATCAGAGCCTCATGACAGAGCCAGCTGCTCTGGACCTCTGCAGTTTCTGAGGTCTCGGGTACGAAAGGCGAGGGATGAATGGCGGCCAGGCAGTCATGTCAGCAGAGAGGAGGGTCGGCCTGCATTGCAGGCAGAATCTACTCACTGCTTCCCCTCAGCCGGCCCAGTCTGATTTTAACCTCAACACAGCTTAGTCAGTCTGGTTTAGACCCCATTACAGCTTCCCCTCAGCTGGAGTCACTTTGGTTTAAACCCCATCTCTGATGAGTCAGTCTGGTTTAGACCCCATCACAGCTTCCCCTCAAGTGGAGTCATTCTGGTTTAAATCCCATCACAGCTTTCCTTCATGTGGGTCAGTCTGGTTTAGACCCCATCACAGCTTCCCCTCAACTGGGTCAGTTTCATTTAAACCCCATGAGAGCTGAGTGAGTCTGGTTTAAATCCCATGACAGCTGAGTCAGTCTGGTTTCAACTCCATCATCTGGGTCAGTTTCTCATCTGGGTCAGTCTGGTCTGAGTCAGTCTGGTTTGAAACCCATTACGGGTTCTCCTCATCTCGGTCGGTCTGGCTGGAGTGTGTCTGCCTTAAAGCGTCTACCAGCTTCTCCTCATCTGGGTCAGTCTGGTCTTAATTAGCCTGGATAAAGTTTTCTCACAGCCCACCTCGGCCGAGTTAGTCTGGTCTTAATTAGTCTGCTGTAAACCTCATGACAGCCTCGCTTGCGCCTGAATCAGTCTGGTTCTCCAAGGCTGCTGATCCGTCACGGTTTTGACCACTGTGTCTCTCGCCTGAGAGGCCTCTCTCTCTCTCTCTTTACTGCAGTACAGTGATCATAGGTCCTCTGTCAATGCCCGTTCAGATGGATACTGATTACTGATAAACACAAACAAAAATGTATTAAGAATATGTGGGCTTATCCCATTGGGTAAGCTTCTATACAGCTTTTAAATATGTTACACTATATGGGGTGTTGATATCAAGTAATTCTTGCTGTTCAGACTGGCTCCCCATCTGCTCTGAATTCTACCCTTGAAGCATTTTTTGTTTTCACCTATTTATCATAAAAAAAAAAAAAAATTTATGATGCAGAGGAACCAGTACAGTCAACAGCACAATCTTGTCTATGCACGTCAGAATTGTTGGCACGGAGCTACACATCGTTGGATCACAGTTCAAAGTTAAGCACTGAAAAACATCTTTGAATGGAGAATTTTTTTTTAGATAATTTTTTATGAAAAAAACCAAGGCTTCCACGTGTGCTAGTGCACTGTAAGCTGTTTGAGATTTTTTTTTTGGACAAACCACGAGCGATGCATTTCTGGCCAATGTGAACTAATGACCTTTATGGGAAGAGCGCGTTTTTGAGAGCAAGGTAAAAACAAAACTTTGCTTATGTCCTCTCCAGTCTTCTGGTGATCTCACTTTAAAATTTTGATGTGGTTCCAGAATGACAGCCGCCAGACCCCGCCCCCCCCCACCCCCATGGGGCACACCCCCCCACACCGCTGACCGAGTGTTGCCATACATTTTTTTCTGGGGCTGGGGGGTGGTGGTTGCTGAACGAGGTAGAAAGGCCTTCACAAAGGCCGGCCTGGCAGCTAGCAGATGCGGTTCGCACGGCCAAGGTACACAGGACTGGGCGGCAGCTGCTGAGGCAGCATTGGTGGGGTTAGGGTTGGGCACAAAATGGAGGTCAGGAGGGGTTTCTGGGGGGGGGGGATGGGCTTGCAACCCAATCCTGATCACATGGGTGAGCAAGGGAACAGAAGTTTCTGTATGGAAAAGCTCATAAAACTCCAGCATCACTGGGATTATAGGATGAGGGGCGCCTCCTGTGGCTGCTGGGGGGGCTTCTTAAGTCTCCATAGATCTGGCCATTGGGGGCACTGTAAACCACGCTGACACTCCCCAACTGTTCAGGATAGGAAGCCTCCTTGGCCTGCAGAGACATTATCCCAGGTGGCTGTGTCTCCCCTTCAGTATCTGAATCTCCCTGATTTGTATCTCTGCAGACAAAACAATGCAATCCTCAGTAGATCAGGCGGCCTCAGCAGATTTAGGAATCTTCCATCTCTTGCCGTCTTCCCGATGCACATTCTCCTGGTTGTGGTCTCTGTCCATGTATTCCGTCTTAAAGCTCACGAATATGTCAACTCTGGAGGATGGGACGTTTCCTGTCAGACGAGAGGCCCAGAGTTGAGCTGTGAGCAATCCGGCCAGGTGGAGCAGGAGGAGTGAGGGCATTCATCCCTCAGTGCCTGAGGAAGACTGGAACCGGAATAATCGGTGACGTTCGGCGGGCAATTAGCAGCTCATCAGATGTTAAACAGGACATGCTGCAGATTTCTGACCGCTGTTTTTTTCAAGTGGCAGGAAATGTTTTCACTTGTTTTTATGTCTCCATTTTTTTTTGTTTTGTTTTTCTCTTTCTCTTGGTGGAGTTTTCAGTCGCTTTTTGGTTTCTCGTCCCCAAAAATTTGTGATTTTTCACTCGAGCAGCGAATGTATTTGCCTCCACGTCTTCCAAAGGAGAGAGAGGCACCACAATATGGTGACTTAATAAGCGGAAAACATCACGGGCTGCAATCATCCTTACATGTTTTTTTTTTATATCACCATGCAGAGCTGGGGCATTCAAGAGGGAAAGCTTGACTCAGGTGGTCGGGACCGGTCAGGACCGGTCGGGGATGACAGGTTGCGTCGAAGGCCGTCCTCTGGTTCGAGACCTTCCTTTATAAAAGCCATTGTTGCTGTGCTTTCCCTCTGATTCTCAGGCTTGTCTCTCATGGTCCTCCAGAAATATGTTTCCTTTGGACGCCCGTCCGATGGGTCTCTGTCCCGTAAATGGGTGCAGACGTGTCCCTGAAATGCTGCAAAGCGTCTCCAGGACCTGCCAGCGGCCCCCTTCCCTCCCTCTTCCGCTTGCTGGGCAGCTACAGCCCCGTGTAATTACTATAAATGGAAGGTTTCTTTGGTCAAAAATGCCTTTTTTGTTTCTTTTGTATTTTCATGACTTTGTCAGTGGTATTTATGTTCCCCGCTTTTGTGGAATCGCTGTCGCGAAGGGCGGACGCTCTCATGTTTGTCTGGAGGCAGCCTGGATCCCTCATGCTTCTGGGGCCCACAGTCCTCTGGCTGTGTCGGGCCCCTCCTCGGATGGAACCATTATTACTGTAAAAAAAAAAAAAGGCCCTTCACCCCGGAGGCCTAGGAGAGGCACTGGCTCTGGCCCTTGTTTTTGCAGATCTGTTGCATACCAGCATGTTTTTAAAGTCTGCGAGATACGTGCGTCCTTGCCTCTTGCTGAGAGAAGATGTGCTTCTCCGAGCAACCATCGTAGCCTCCTTGCTCACCGCACCGAGTGCCTGTTTGCTTGGGCCGTAGCACGTTGTCAACATTTATCATTCCAGGGCTGCTTGATGCATTTAAACTGCTTAACTATGCCGTACGTCCCATTGAAAGCACCTGCAAGCTGCCAAATTCCATCTGCAAGGGGTGACACGATGTTGCTGTTAACTGTCTCGGTGGAAGGACTCGTCTTTGCGACTGCTAAAACAGAGCCAGGCTAATTTAGCACAAGTAGTGCGGTTGGTTTTGGATCTGTGTCCACATTTGGAAAGTCGTTGGTTCACGGCCCTTAAGCCTAACTGCTCCAGGTGCTATGGATTCTGGCTGACCCAGTCGTCAGGCTTTCCACTCTTGTGTGATCCAAGCGCACGCTAAATAGAGGTAACGTCATGCTGCTAGCGTTATGCTAAAGTCTCGCTAGCTTCCTGCTAACGTTGCGCCGTCTTGCCTTAATGCTGACTTTAATGAAAGGGAGCTGGATGCAGGACTGGAGCATCTGAGCTCACTGCTAATCCAGCGAGCCTGGAACCAAGCAGGCGCTGGAAAGTTGGACAACGGGCCTGTCCCTTCCAGCATGGCCCCACGCAAGAGCCCATTCCAGTCTTGTCCCGCTCGCTTCCAGCTCTCGCCAGGTGTTTGCGGCTGGAGACCAACCCTTGCAGCTGGGGAGCATTAAAGCGATCCCAGAATAACGGAAATAACAGGCACAGACTGCCCACCAGTGTGTCACCGCCGTAAGGTGCCACTAATTACGTTAATTTTAAATGTCTGCAGAGCAAGGGATAATTTACTGATGGAGCTAAGTGTGTGTGGTGGGGGGGGGGTCTGTTTTTAACATCATAAATCATTGCACATTGTTGGTAAATTTAAACACAGATATGAGACGTTTTTTTACATTTAAAATATACAAGAGAAGCAGCAAAGGCTGGGGGAGGAAATGTCTGGAAAGTTCTTTGGTCATGTTGTCTGGCTTTCCTGGAGCAGGAACGGGGAGGGTCTGACCTGCATGAGTAAGGGGCAGCGGTCTCCACGACAACTTGTGAGAGGTCGCTGTCCATGAGTTGTCATGTGTTGCAGGAAAAACATGATTTATTTGGGGGGGTGTTTTTCATGTCAGTGACATCTCATGAAATAAATATTTTGTCCTGGACTCAACACTCAGATTAGGACTAACCACAATTGGTCTCACACACTAAGGCTTCACAAGATGAAATGAAACCTTACTCACTGACCGCGTCTCTGCATGGACGACACATGGCCTGTCATCTGCTCCCTGCTTCTCCTTTCTGATTGGAGGACGGAGACTCAGCTGTTACATTAAACAAGAAAAGAAGAGAAACGTGGAAGGGAATGATGTGTGCATACCGGCAATATTTGTTTGGGTTGTCTCATAAATAGAAATTGCGAGAGAGAGAGAGAGAGAGAGAGAGAGAGAGAAAGAGAGGGAAAGAGAGAGAGGCATGTATAAAAAAGGCAAAATAAAAGAGTATCCTAATAGAGTGTAAATCATTTCTAGTACTGTGGCTGTAGACCTTTGTCTTTAAATTATTAAGATCGCCCCACCCATTAAGGATCTCTCTCTTATGCCCTTGTCTCCAACCCGTGGTTACGTACAGTATTTGGCTTGAGTATTTTCTGAGTATTTTCTGAGTGTCTTCATTGTGAGTAAATACAGGCATTTTGGATGAATCTGCCCTTTTGTTCTTATTTAGAAGCCTTCAGTGAAATGGAATTCCTTGACATGCAGTTTGTTGTCACGGTTACATCTTTAATGATGCAATAATGAACTTGGCCTTGACCTTCAGCGGTACGGCTCATGTTGGTGGCAGGTGCCCGCCCCCTGAGCAGCTGAAGACAGCATGATTAATGGTGGTTTAAGGCAGTTAATAATGGTTATCAGTGGTTAACTGGTCACGGTTTTCACACCAGGTCAGGAGAACCCAGACAGCCTAAGACATCGATACAACTTCATCGCCGATGTGGTGGAGAAGGTGGCCCCCGCCGTGGTTCATATTGAACTCTACCGCAAGTAAGGATCTCGCCCTGCCCCACAACACTCCCCCCCCCAAACAAACACACCAACGAGCCATCTTGTGGACATATGGCGTCAGTGATGTCACTGGCCAGCTGTCTTGGCGAGGCCCTTCGGAATTAAACTCGAGGCCTTCAATGCGTGATACATAAACATCGCCAGCATGTTATTTTGCTTGAAAGATCCTGGAGTCTCTGTTATTTCAACATCTTCACTGGTTCATTTAGCCAAGTCTCCATGTATAAACCCAACAGGAAATACTGTCAAAGAAACCAGCCAGTAAAGGAAAATGCTGCATGGTATACGTCTTATACTGCGTTTGTAGTTTTATTTTGGTCCTTTTAATTGTGGTTGTAGTTTTATTTTAGTCCAGGTTGGTCATTTTACACATCCCTTTAGAAATTCATGCATAATGCATATTTCCCTGTTTGTAATGATCATTACCTTCGATTGCAGTATTTTTTACTCTAGCCTTTTTCCTTTGTATAATAAAGGAAAATACCGTGGAGCTATGTTCCGCATGTCTGCCGTCACAGGATACAGTCAATTATAAGCAGGATCTTCTTGTTTTCATGGGGGAAAAGTGTCTCTGGAAGAGATTGTAGGTCCTTCCCCAAAAGATCAGCATCTCCATGTATTACTTCGTATGAGGTTCCGCAGGTCTCAGAATCATTCTGGATATTTCTGCCCTGGGTAGGTAGGAAGAAAGCCTGTATGCACAAGGCATATATGCATAAAATATAAAGAATAACAGGGGTAACCCTGTTCCCAGTAACTGGTTATGGGTGGATGGATGGATGGATGGATGGATGAAAGAAGAATAAAAGAGGAAACCAGTGGCTCTTTGGAAATGGCTTATTTGGACAGGACACACACTAAGGTGCTCAGAATTTGTACTCAAAGCAGTTGAAGGTAGAGCCTGTTGTTGCTCACCGCTTCAGTGTGTCTATGTGTGACACCCCCCCGCCCACTCAGGATGGTGTTCTCCAAGCGTGAGATGGCTGTGGCCAGTGGCTCAGGGTTTGTTGTGTCCGAGGACGGGCTCATCGTTACCAACGCTCACGTGGTGGCCAACAAGCATCGTGTCAAGGTTGAACTGAAGAGCGGCGCCACTTTCGACGCCAAGATCAAGGATGTGGACGAGAAGGCCGACATTGCCCTCATCAAGATCGACGCCCCGGTAAGGCCCCGCCCTTCTCATGTGAGCGAATCAGCACTCAGCAGACTGGAATCACAACCTGTTTCTGCTTTTCGTTTTAAATTTTTATAGTGCAATGAATTTGTGTGCAAGGGTAAATTTATTGTGGAAACTGACATCTGGCCTTTATCGGAACAATTCAGGGTTAATCTGCATTTAAGAAATCTGTTGGAAAAAACATTCAGAGGTTGCATTCTTTTGTGAATATTTCCTGATGGGCTTTGTGAGATAAACTGCTCTGTGGCTCTTATGTTATGATACTGGGAGCGACCCACTTGGCCAATTTTGTGAATTTTGTTTGGCAGTGGAAATCAGGATTAATCACAGCATTATGAAGTTGACATGATCTCACAGGCCACAGGGTATTAATATTCCTGTTCACTCATTTCCTGAAGTGCAGAGGTCGCGGCGCGTTTACTTTTCAAGACCCAGGTTGTTGCCGGCCGTCAGCAAATCCTGCGTCAGTGAATTGAAAAAGAAAATATCTGGGGCAACCAGGGACAAGTCTGGAGTGGGGTGGGGTGGGGGGGGGGGGCAGGGG
>JAODKC010000045.1:12678861-12695117 GCA_026777985.1 Mormyrops attenuatus
CTGTAGTGTGAACTGGGAGCAGTATATATGGAATAGAGAAATTCCAACAGCGATATTACCATGCAAAGCACTAGAGAGAAGGAGCGACAGAATGACTTCCCAGACGTCACCTCCGGGGCGTACATCATCGAGGTCATCTCGAAAACACCGGCTGAAGTGTAAGTCAATGAAATCGGAGGGTGTCACGCAGCCCACACAGAGCATAGCTGGATGCTAAAGCTAAGTGTCGAGCCAGCTCACCTCGCTTCCTTTAGTGGAAGCCAACACTGGCTCCTTTTGAACGTATGCACTGAGGAAGATTGTTCCTGTTGGCTTGCCATACCTATTTGCGTCGATGTGGTGAGAGATGCCAACCAATCGGAGAGCATGGAGTCAGTTCCGAGTTCTGTCCTCAGAGCGTTTTGTGGGTATTAACACACTATTATGCCCTTATAAAAAGCTTTCCAGGCTCGCACACTTCCATTTTCCAGCCACAAGAAAAAGCCCCAGTACTGTCTGGGGGTGTTACCCCAGGACCACGTCCTGTTACTGGAGACGGCTGCGGCTTTGCTGATGGCTGCATTAAGTGCCAAGACTGCAGTTTCTATCACTGCAGCAATAACAAAAAAAAAAACTTAAAAAGAAAGCTGGCAACCGCAGCAGCGTGACCCGAGATCACCGGCAGTTCCTAACCTCTTCCGGGAAACGTCAGCAGGACGTTTCTGAGGTCATCCAGGGCGTGTGTCGGACCTTCAGCGTAGGTCAGAGCGCCGGGGTTGGGCTCTGCCTCCCTTCACTCTTAGTGCTGCGTTTCATTACTTGTTCTGGCACAGAGAACCACATCTAAGTCCCTCAGCTTCTTTTCCAGGCGGCCACAGTGTCCGTACAGTTTTTGTTCCACCAAGAAAACGGCTCTCTTTGCACGGCCTAATGTGAGCCCTCGGTGATTGCCGAGAGACAATAATCCAGTGAACTGCAGGTGAGAGAGTAGCCCGCTGTATTAAAGCAGGTCACTTGTGTGTGTTAAGAGTTTCTGCCAGCAGGTGGCAGAGCAGTTAAGGACATCAACCAGTTTGCCAAACTCCAGAATAATGTCCAGCTGTGTAACTGGGTCAAAACTGTGTCTGCTTTGTATGAAAGCTAATCTCCTAATGTAAGAATAATGTATGCAAACCGTGCCCCTTCCCCAATTCATTCCTTGTCCCAGAGGGGGCCTGAAGGAGAGTGATGTCATCATCAGCATCAACGGGCAGCGCATCACCTCTGCCAGCGATGTCAGCAGCGCCATCAAGCGGGACGACAGCCTGCGGCTGGTGGTGCGGCGTGGGAATGAGGACGTCATCGTCACCGTGGTCCCCGAAGAGATCGACCCTTGACCAGCGTCAGGCAGCCGCCGGCTTCCCAGCCCATGGACCTCTCCGCGCCGGCACCGAGCCGCCGCTCTTAGAACCCGCAACCCATAGTGTCGCTCTTGGCGGTCGTATGGAAAACTTCGTCCGCTCCGGGAGCTGAACCGTGTGCGAAGATTTGCAGCCGCGTTTTAGTCTCACTTCGCTAACCGTGCGTTTTGCCTTACTTATGTACGCTTCGAAAGACATTACCACTGTCCGTGTACCTGCACTCGGTTGACCAGCGTGTTTTTACGGAAGAGCATTGGTGCCGCCTAAAAGGGAATAAATGATCAACTTTGAGATTTATGTCAAAAATTCTGAGACTGATGTCAAATTTTGAAGTCGAAATAAAGCTTCGAGAAGAAAGTCGAAAATATTGAGAATATAGTAGAATCTTCTGAGAATAAACTTTAATTATATGGATAGCATGTCCTGGTATAAATTAGCCTTTATTTCATGCGGAATGTGCCCAGAAGGCTGAATGTGTGGCATCTGTATGATGCTGTCATGTAAGACGCTTCACCTTCTACACTGTCTACAGATATGTCACAGTCACTGACAGGTGACTTTTATTTCTCACGAAAGTTTGGAACTTTGTCTCAAACTTTTGACTTTAATCTCGAAACTTTAGATTTCAATCTCAAAATGTTTAATACTTTGTGCTATTAGGTGGCCCTCTACTCTTCCGTATGTCTTAATCCTTTGTGTTTCTACGTCAGTTTTTATATATTGTACCTAATCACTCAGAGAACCCCGGCGCGGGAAACTCGAGAGAAGAGTTGGAATTGCAGGATACTGTAGAATTTTTTTGTTAATTTTTATTTGATTTAGTGTTGTTTCGTTTTCTTTTTGATGACACCTAGGAGAAAAGGGAATAAACGTTTTTCCATAGTCTTTTTCCGAAGCTATTTGAATGTCTTGAATAATTTGGACTAAACGTTGTTTTGCAAACATAAAAGCACACACACGCACTCGCATGCTTCTGTTTTCAGTGTCAGACTTAAACTACACTTCAATCGGCGCCTGTAGCGAGTTTACTGCTCGTTCTAGATCTTGCTGAGCTGGACGGGCTGTCCTTAGAGCATAGCTGAATCTTGGCTTTCTGGGCGAAAAATGCTTCCAGGTCTCCCGAACCGAGAGAGACTCAGGTCCAGCACAAATACCGGCACGCAGAGACGCGCGTAAATCACACGCGCGGTGTGTCGTTCTCTGGCACGCCGTCCGCACGTCGGGGTCACTGGCCCGCTGCATCAGCCCGACTGTGAGCGCATGAGGACGCTGATTTTTCATCAGAGATGAAAGATGACCGGGAGTGCACCCTGGAACTTGGAGCGATATAATCAGCGTTTATTTGGGCACGTTCTGCTGTTCACTTGGGACTTGAAAATCTGCTCTGCTCTTTATTCTTTTCACAGAGGCCTATGTTTCGACACAACCCAGCAAACATGTATTCTTGGATATGAGTTAGTTTATTGTCGCTTTATCTAATTAAGCTAATGTAAGGTAGGTTTTAAACCGTGTAGGTCTGTGTACTCACAACTGGAATTTGGCCTGTATACAATATTAACTGCGCTGTCAAAAAAAAGAATCCTGGATTATGCTTCCCTCTAGTGGTGTTTTCCTGGCAGTGCAATCCCGTAGGCCATGTAAAAATCTGGGCATTATTAAACAACAACAAACTGGTGTGTACAATAAATCTCTGTAACGTAAGTCAAGTTGCTGCACGTTCTTAGTGCAAATAATCCATTGTACAACGTGTACAGGGTTAACGTGTTTGGCTTCCTCTGCAACGTTTTAACGAGCGGAGCCGTTTTTCTTTACCGAGCGGAACACTCTGGATATTGAATTATAGAAGCCGGAGGATGGATCATGTTGTGGGCCAGTAAATTCCTAGGCAGGGGTTCCGATCGGGCTGATGTGACATGGTGTACCCGCGCATGGGGTCTTCGTAAGAAAAGTCCTGTTCGCAGAACGATCAATTAAACTAAATTAAACGCGAACAGAACGATCAATTAGACTAAATCCTGACATCCAACTTCCCTAAAACTTTTTCAAAATCCGCGGCAGTGTCTTGAATTAGTTTAAATAAAATCGTAAATACTTGAAATGGGCTCCTGCCCCCCCCCGGGATTTGCATTTAAGGGCTTTGCAGGACACACGTTGCACATGTTCAACATATTTTAAGTAGTTAGGTTTCAAAATTGTGGTTACCTCCATCACCCGTAACCCTCCACTAATCCCCATCTGTTGTAGGCCAAAACCCGCAAGTTAAAGGTCCGTCGCGATTCATTCTCATCATCAGTTATACCCGAATCACTTCATTTTAGTGGGATTATGCATAGGGACAGACTAATGTGTATTTAAGGACTGGAACATTTCCCAGTACGTGAACGACAATGGGATTGGGCTCGAAACCCATTCAGCCTTATGGGGTCCCCGTTGAGACTGACTTTTTTATCCGTTAGGATAAAACAAGTGCTGCTCTATTCTGAGGACCGTTTAATTTTAATAAGGTCAACCGGCCGCCCCATAGGACGTTGCATAGGATAGATGGATGCATTTTGCTTTTAAGTAATATAATCAACCGACCAGAAACTGGCGTGGTTTTTAGCCCTATACCCAAGTCAATTAAATGTTTATATAATACACAGCACATTTAGGAAGAGGATTTCAAGCTTCGTCGTGTTAAGATGATTTTTTGTTCTTTTGTTAAAAAGTGGGTCAGTTTCTGAACTTTCCAGAACACTCTCCCGGTGCCTTTTTGCTCCTTATTCGTTTTTCCCCTGAAACCAATGTTATGAACGTTATTTATTTATTTATTTTGGACGTGAAGCCTGGATGGTTCTGGACCGTTACGCATTTTCTCCGACAGGCTTTGTAATAACCTGGCGGAGTCCGTTTTAGCAGGATTTCTCGTAACCAGCGCCGGTCGAAGCACCTTTTCGCAGCTCCGGGGCTCGCAAAAACGTCTCGCTGGCGCTCTGCTCCCGGGACATGGTGACAGAATAGAGGGTGGGACACTGCAATTCACTGACCAGCGCCAGGTGGGCCAGTTAGTCGGGTACGGAGGAAACAGATCAATGGCAATCGCAGAGTAGCAGGACAGGGTGCACACTGTCACAACCCGGATCATACAGATTAAAAACCATTAACCTTCACGGTCAAGGTCTGTGACAGAACACGTCAACCTGGGCTGCCCATCCATCACGCAAAGTTTCTTGCCCCCTGAGACCCACAATCCCAACACTGCTGGAAACAGGAAACCAGTGGGACCTGGGCCGCTGACTGGATGGACAGCCTCAAGGATGAGGTGAGGCAGAAGGCAAACTCATTTGCTTAGGAAGTGGAGAACCGGGCCAAGGAGCCTGAGAACCTAAAAGGAGCAGGACCACAAAACGCAACACACACAAATCTCCCAAAGACAGGACACCAGCCCCACATCAAACTACATTCTCAGAAAAGAAGTCTTCAGCCCTGGTAGTTTTGTACTCCAAGGTACAAAGAACATGAATGTGCTTGCAATGGTACAAAAATGTTCTGCAGAGTCCATTTCTATACCTTAAAAGCTACATTTACCTACAGCTAGGGTAAAATTGGACAACTGGCAGACCCTTGACCAGTCAACAAGGCCCATGAACTGGAAGCACCCACACCTCCAAGCCGGTACCTGCTGGGGAGAGAAAAGGGAGAAGACAGTACTCCACCAAGCCCCATAAACTGAGCCTCAGAACGGCAAGCAGCTGAACTCCTTGTTTTAAGAGCAATGACAACCAAGCAGTGAGCATGGGGCTCTAATCGAACCCAGGCCAGACCAGGCTCAGTTCCCTGATTATTAAACTGCGGGCAGGTGTTCACATAAACATGAGCTCAAAGCCTTGATAGAAACCCAACAGGAATTCTCTGGATATGCCTGGCTGAGCAAAAGTAGATTCTGGTCCCAATCCAGGAGGTTCTGCTACAAATTACACAGCTTAGCAACTGGTTAAAAGCCCTCCCAGTCCCGCAGCCTCGAGCTAAGGTGCCAAGCTGCTTTTACTGTGCCTGGTACGGTAATGGGCCTTTCCCTGGGGTGTCCCAGTCACGCTCGACCGAGCCTCCGAACCCGCCATCGTGTGGTCTAACAATTACTGTGTATCTCATATTTAGATCTTAAAATAATGAATTACCATATAAAATAAGCTTTTTTCAGTACATCATTTATTAATTTCCATAAACCATTTATTCATTCAGATCACCACATGGTAACACAGTTATCCAAAATCTCTGGATTATTATGTCCCCATGTTTTTTATGTCTTCATTACGCATGGATGGGGCAGCACTGTTGCCTCACACCTCTGGGACCAGGGTTCAAGCCTAGTTTCCACACATGTGGAGTTTGCATGTTCTCCCTTTGTCATCGTGAGATTCCCCCCCGCTGTCCAAAAACATGTTGAGGTTGAGTGACAAAATTGCCCATAGGTGTGAATGGTGTGTGTGTGTGTGCCCTGTGATGGGTTGGCACCCCATCATGGGATGTTCCCTGCCTTACGCCTGTAGCCTCAGGGATAGGCTCTGGCCCCCCACAATCCTGAATGGGATGAGCAGTTACAGAAAATGGACGGATGGATGAACATCATGCATGGAGAATGCATTAAATCTAGTTCTTTTTTCACTTTCTTTTCAATCTATTTTCCAGTGCTATAGATCTCCACTAAAAATCTTTGTCCATGGCTATAAAATTAACGTTAAAACCTTAACTTTGACAGCCCTGCATACAATTTTTTTTACTAGCCAGCAGGCTAGCGTTTAGTTTTTTCGTACTCACCCGTTGTCTAAATTTCTCATCCCCGGTGAGTGGAAAAGTTTCATTTCCAGCCCTGTTTAAAGTTAAGCTACTTGATATCGTGTGTCCCTTGTCACTTACCGTAACACACAGAATAAGGGACTGTGTGGTTGTTACACGACTGCTCCATACTCGCGCTCTCGGGTCCTGAAATTCCCGCTAACTGTGCAGAGGTGAGAGAGGTGGCCATTCGACATTCAGCTGTTTAATGATTCATGTTAATCCGTGTACGTTCTTACACTGACTTAAATGTGCCACTTTTAACTTCGCAGGATGTCAGCAGTAAGGACACATTTGGAAAGGACAAGATGGAGTGTAAGGCGAGAAACCACATGCCTTTATTAGGCCGGTCTGTGAATCACGGGCGATCTGCATAACACTGTACAAACACAGCTGTGTATAAAAACCATGAGTGTTCAACCACTGCAGTAGTGTATAATCTCAAATGAAGTTTGATGAAAGAATTGCAAAAACATTTAGGTTTTAAGTGTTTTTTTTCTTGTTTTGGGGGTGTCTGCCTCTGGAAGTAGTGCATTAATTCAAACCACACCATAAGTTGACAGAGCAAATCCATGCAATACTGAAAGACAGTACAATGATCGATATGGATGAAGATAACCTTTGTGCCCAGCAGCCATTTAACCAGGTTTTTCAGTAGGAAAAAAAAACCATTTAACTTGCATAGTATATTACAGTATCATACATTTATGTCGCAGTGCTGCTGGTGACACAACCAACCACAAAGTTCCTCCTTAAACTGTCCAATCACACGACTCCACAGAAGAAGCCATTTCCAAGCAGCCGATTGGCTCTTCCAAGTGTCACTCACAGCCTCTTAGGCGTCGGGCTTGGGTCACGACTCGCCGTTTAGCAGGCCTGTGCTGCGGTGGCGGCCACCAGAGGTAATTTCCTCGGTGCCACGGGGCAGGAGTGCTGTGTGCAGAGTGGCCAGCAGGGTGCGCTCCAGGCCCTGCTGCAGGGAGTCCAGCCGCTGGTCGATGTGCTGGGTGAGCCGTCTCTCCATTTCCCGCAGCCGCTTTTCCAAGGCCTGCTCCAGGCTCTGACAGCATGAGTGCTCCTGTCTTTGAGGGGGATACGGAGACATTATCCTTCTAGTTTTACGGAAGTGTCAAAAGAAGACAAAAATAGCACTAAAGACAACAATGTTCACCCCTAAAACACTCCACTCCTCGCACTACTACATGTTTCCCACAGTATCCTCATGGGCTGTTTTCATACTGTCATGGCAGCTAATTAACCATGTCCTAGGTCAGTGTTTCCCAACCCAGTCCTTGGGGACCCCCAGACAGTCCACATTTTTGCTCCCTCCCAGCTCCCAGCCAATCAAGAGCTCAGAATGCCTGGTACGGGCGTGACGGGAGCTGGGAGAAAACAAAAATATAGACTGTCTGGGGCTCCCCGAGGACTGGGTTGGGAAACCCTAGGCAATAGTAATTCGTAACAAGTTTCTACATACCGTGGGCCTGGTGATGGAGAATCCTTCTGGGCGTGGTCCTCAATGTGGAGACCGCCCACCTGCCTACAAACTGCCTGCAGGGCTGACAGCAGGTCGGGGTTCTGCCCCGGGTGACCGTTCAACAGGGATGACACCCCCCTGGCCATCTCGGGGCCCTCAATGTCTCCGATGGGGAGTCCGGAGCATCCACTGGACCGTGGCTGAGGTCTCAGCCCCAGGGCGGCGTCCTGTAACACGTCCCTTTCAGCAGGCTCCGGGATGCCCGTGTGTCTCACTGCACCTCCCCCGCCTCCAGGCTTGGGGGCTCCTTTGACCACAGAGGCCAGGGATCCCCCACCCATAAGCAGGGGCAGAAACCCACCCAGGACATCCATCTTACTCTAGAGGAGTGATGCAGAAAAAGGCCAAGTGAGTGAGAAGTACAGTAAATAAAGCAGTGTGAGTGAGTATAGGAAAGTATAGGAAACAGTATAGTAAATATGAGTAAGAATAGTGAATAGTGCAGTAAATGTATGCATAGTAAACCGTGCAGAAAGTATAAGTATACGAAACATTATATTAAATGTTAGTACGTAGTGATTAGTGCAGTAGCTGTAACTGAGAAGTATAGTAAGCACAGTAAATGTGTGGGGTGTACTACGTAGCGTATTTCACATACCCAGAGTTAACTCAATAGAGCAGAGTTAACTAACCCTGACTGGGTTATGCAGGCTATGTTTTTTATGAAAGGGTGGTTCCCGTCTATGTTTTTAACAAAAGAGTGGAACTTACACCTGTTCTAAACTGAAAGCCTGTTTGCTTAGATCTGCTTGGAGCCAGGTAGGCGTGGAGCATAAATTACCATGGCAATATACCCCATTTAAAAGTAAGATACGATTCACAGTAGCAAAACTCGTAAGTCTCAAAAGATCATGCTGAGCCGGTAAACCCCGCGTCTTAGTACACCCCTGTGATTGAGAAGTATAGTTAGCAGTGCAGTTAATATAGTAGAGTTCCTAAAGTACCAAACAGAAAAATAACTTAACGTGACTCGCAAAATTCGATAAACACCACAAAAACAGCACTAACAGAAAACAGGTGAGTAAATATTTACTTAAACACTTCTGAGAAACTGTAACATGTACTTGCTGGCTAGAATGATCAGCATATCCTGTTTTGACTGCTTTTACATCTAAAATTTACCGACAGTGAGAAAAGACTGAGGCGACATTGGGCTGTGTTGCTCATTTCTGCTGTCCCAGTGTAAAAAAATATCTGTGGATGTTTTTGTTGACTTAAGTGGCTGCTTTTCACCTGCTGCTGGAACTGCACCAGATCCATCAGGCTCTGAGCCCCGGGGGAGAGGGTGGTGTCCATGGAGCCAACCATGGCCTGCACGCGACGCAGGTCGATGCCTGGCCCCGGGGCCGGCGGGGAGCCTCCCTGCGTGTCAGCTGTCTTCAGGCCCAGCACGATCCGGCTGACCCCCACCCTTGTTCGCCCACCCAGAGACAGCAGCTGTAAAAACAAGGAGGGTTGCGGCAACAGCTGGCGAGCCCGCAACACACCTACTCATTCCGGGAGTCATAGCGACTGTAAACAAAACAGCTGGCTGCGACCTTGGGGTGTACCGCAGCGCTGATGTAGGTACATACCAACTCAAAAGTTACAGAGTACATCTTAATTAATCACTACAAAAGATCTTAATGGATTATATCCAATTGTGATTACTATACTCATATGCAGTGTTGGAGACGTTACTCACAAAAGGAATCCATTACAGACAGAGGTGGAAAGTTCGGGTCCAGAAAGTACAAGTCCAGACCAAGGTTTTGTTTCAACCAACCAGCTGAGTCACAAAGAATCACAGTCACAGAGTACTCAACTGCTTGGTTGAAACAAAACCTTGGTCTGGATTTGTACTTTCTGTACCCGAACTTTCCACCTCGGTCTGTCATGGATTCCTTTTGTGAGTAACTTCCCCAATGCTGCTCATACATCTGAATAATTCATCCAGTCGTTTTCCATAACCACACATTCAGGTCACGGTCATGGGGAGCTTGCAGCCCATCCCAGCAAGCACTGCTGCGTACGCACACACACACACACGCACACACACATACATGATAACACATTATGGAACATGAGCAAAACCAGAATCCTCAGGGGACATCCAGGTGCAAAGGGGAAGCACACACATACAGCCCAGTGCAGGTGCATTATGAAGTGCACTGAAAAGCAAGCTTTACAAACCAAGAGTAAACTCGCTCGGAAAAGGCAAAACTCTGACGTAAGCCTTGAGAGATTCGCGTCTTAGTACCCCCACCTGGTCAGAAGTGCACCTGCAATTCCTGGGTTTTGAAGCCAGAGAATCACCAGGGGCTTCTATATTATACAGACATAAACATAATACTGTTCGACAATAGACACGGATGTTAGAGGAAATTCTGGAAGCACAGCCTATGTTTGCCCATTTTACGTTTTACGTTCTCACCTTCACTTCACACGATGGGGACGGACACTCTAATATTAGGTGTTTCTTATAGAGGGGGGTTCTTTCTTCAGCACTGGAACACAAAGAGACCCATGAAAATACTAAATCCAAAAATACTAATCAGCAAACAGTTTGTAACTGGATCACTTTTTGCAGTGGTGAAACTATCTGCAACTAATGTCAGAAAACACAAAAAATCCAAAGAAAACAAAAGGTCAACAGGGTCACATTTTAGTAATTTCACCACAAAACCACTGGAATCACATCTAGTCAACATTTCCGTACAAATCTGCTTTTACATAGGGCTGCAAAATTCTGGGAATTTTCAAAGTTGCAATTAATTATGAATTAACGGGAATAAACTGGAAATTTGTAAAATGGCAGGTTAGCCTATAACAGGGAACTTAAATGTAGTTGAGAAAAAAAACAAAACATCTTGATGGGAAATAATAGTGTAATCATTGTGCAACCAAGTGCTTGTGAGTAATTGTGTATAAACACCCCAAAATAAGCATCTGCATCAAAACACACTGCCTACAAGTGATATTATATATTGTATTATTCATAGTTTGCTTTCTTTGCAGTATCTGACAGCTCACGTAGAGTTCCACGTGGGTCAATATTTCCCACATTTCCCAGCTCAACTTCCCGTGGAAAGTTTCTGGAAATTTACCAGAAATTTTCCGCCCCTTTGCAACCCTAGTTTTACTAGCCAGAAATCAGAGCATTTTGGGTCAAATACCATTGATCGGGTTAAACAGCGGGGCCCTTGACCACAGAGACATTAAGGAAGGCCGTACCTGCCGAGGTACAAACCGGGATCTGGTTCTCCACGGCACGTACCGCAGTACTCCCCCGTCCCAGAGTACACTTCCATAGTCCGGGCTTCGCTAACCAGCAGCACACTGGCTATAATGTCTCTGCATTCCGGGGGGCATCGCAAACTGAGCACACACGGCGTCGATCCCTCTTCCTGTACCAAGTAAACTGGACCTTTACTGTACACAGATATGCACACATGTCAGTGGACAAACCTTCATGGTCTACGTTCACCTTAATATAAATAATAGAAAAGTACATTTCCATATTGTACTGCATTGCTGATAGGAACTCATGGCCCAAGACTTTCTCTCGTTCTCGTGATGTGACAATTAAAGTGATTTCATGTGATGTGAAATAATCTTAGGCTTCCCCAGAAAAATGTGTACTTCATGTACAAGCAGCTACAGATGAAGGGTAAGTGATGCTTGGTTAAACTCATGGGGACGGGGAAGGGAAAATGAGGCTGTGAAATCCATAGCAGGCGAAATTATCCTACACCGTCAGTCACTGAGTGGCTTAATCAGACCGGTGCTGGGAAAGCAAACAATAAAATTAGTAAGAAAATAATTAGGCGGGTATTAAGAACGCATGACAGCTCAAGTTATTGTGGGTACCGGATCTTTCTATATCTCACTAATGACACGCAAATGTATTCATCCTCTACATTTAGTTCAGAATACAGCAAATAACAAGAGAGAGTGAAGTGACTTACTCGACTGAGGTGCCGGAGTACAGCTGTATGAGCTCCGCGGTGCCGCTCACACGGACCGGCTGCATAACATCGGAGAGCTGGGTCCCGGCTGATCCATAAGCCCAGGACGGCTGCCCGGAGACCAGGGCATCGCTTCGTGACATCTGCCATTCACTGGCCATAATTTATTCCAGATTCTCTTATATGTCAAAATCTACGATAAGCGGCAGTTTCGGTGCTAAAAACTGTAAATAAATTATAATTAATGGAAAGACTAAACGGCCCAGTATCTGTTACCCATACACCAAATGCGACTCCAGTTTTTACTGGGCTGCAAAATACTTATCTAACCGTGTAAGAGGATATGTCATGGTGAAAACGTTACTTCACCTATCCATGATTTCTAATTAAAATCGCTTGATAAACAACCACTAATTCACATACAATAAAACGACGCCGCAAATGGCGAAAATATGACATCCGCTCTGAGGACCCATAGCAGTATGCCCTTAACTCGCCTGCACAAAAAAGACCATTCACACAAATATTAAAAGCGAGTAACTTCAAATTCCTAAGTATTATCTGAATAAAAGATATGTCAAGAAATACTGTATTTTGGATTTGGCAATAAACGTAGAGGTATTTACTGGAACAGTAGGCTGTACACGCGTTTCTAAACATCAGGCTCTTCAACGACACCTAACAGAGGAAAAAATGACAGATTTGCGCTGTTTTCGTCTGTGTAAGTTTACAGAGCGTTCAAAGGGCGGTATATTTAAATGCTGTGATACGGAAAAGTTTCCGACGAACGATATTATGACTGAAAAAATTAGACAGGAGGGCAATTTTTCTGCGGACTGACGATACCTAGCCATAGAATTGCATCAGTGTGTACAAATGAATAAAAGCGTCGTGTTTTTGCATTCTATGAGAAGACCCGTTGTTTAGAAAGTACTGTAATGCTTGGAAAAGTTGAAGGAAAAAGATCATTATAACGATCAGCATGCCACTTGGAAGCCTGGATTATCACACAGAGAACAGGAAATTATGGAGTCGTGTATGATGTCGTCTGTTTCGTTGCCAGGAGTTGACATGAACTTGACGTCACCTAAAAATAATAATAATAAATGTGCACTGTATATGAATCCTGTGAAAATATTTAACGATGCAGGCCAGTAAATCCTGCCTGCTTGCCTTTCCTTACAATTCCCCTTCTGCGTGCGCTGAATCCATATCACCACCAGGTGGCGATGACTTGACATCGCGATTTGACTCGAATAGGCAGTATGTTTTCACTACGGTGGGTACGAGAATAGGCGAACCCTATGAACGAAATACTACTGAATACCCTTTTCCCTCATGCAGTCATTCAGGTTCCGTCCTTAATGACCCATGTTACAAAACCCAACGTCTGATCCAAATAGGTCATATACGTCTTTTCAACTCAGCTTGCTGGGCGTGGGCAGTATTATGGTAATACCGTATACCGCCCCTCCCCATTCCGCCAATTTAATCAGGAAATACCAGAATTGATCGCCCTGCTTTTAAATAATACCGTCAACATATCATATGCTGCGGTATAATGTCTGGACGGTATTATAAAATAGATAACGCCCAAGTCTACAGAGTGGGGAGACGAGGTGTTGAGGTGCTGCCGGGGGCTGGAGGGTGGCGGTAAAATTGCTGACGGGGGGAGCGGGGTTGCGGCAATATTTTTTTTTCTTTTTTAAAAGGCAGTTTTATAAGAAACTTTATAAATAACACATAGAAAAACAATTTGTTGACGTATATGTACTCTCAATTGTAAAAGCTGTGGTTAATGCAAATGATATATGATGGATAGTGATGACAGACAATAAGATGTGGTAGGATTGACATGATGTAAGCGTCAATGAGTTTTTTGCAGGTTACAGTCTGAACAGAACTGAAATGTCACACTGTCTTTATTCTTTTGTAATTAATTTCAGTCTCGCATTGGGCACACACAGAACCGCTGACCAGCTCATCTCTGCCAACACAATACAGTAACAAATTCAATGTTGCGCTGTTGTTACGATCGCGTACAGGACGAGCGAGCAGGGAATCAGGGTCAGGCAGACGGAAATCCAGAACACAGGGTTTATTCGCAGGCGAGCCTCGAAGACGCGGTACAACCTTCAATGACAGGACTGGGGAAATAAACTTGAACGCGGACTGAAATACACAAGACAAATGGCAGGAAACGTACAACAGGTGGTAAACGTAGGGATTCCACACGAGGTTACCAAGGTGGGCGTGGCACACGGAGGGATCAGACGATCGGGTGTGACAACTCTACAAATAAGGTTTCCCGTCCAAAATAAAATCACACCTAAGAAGGATATTTATGATTTATCCATAGGGTACAATTAAACACCAGTTAATTATAGGAAATAGTAACAAAATAAATATTATTAAAAATTAAAAACAATTGAAATGTTGGAACAACAAAATAAATGAAAATTCAAGCAGAGAAAGATGAGCAAATGAAATAATATATAGCCTAATTGTTGTGGTTTTTCGTTTCGCCATTTCAGGAGTCAGATGTCGCTTGTGTTGATCTTCCAATTCAGTCTTCATTGCAACATGCCTAGTTACACAGATTTTTATACACTTTTTATATCTCTTATCAAGATATTTATCACAGCGAATTTCCAACTATCATCTATCTGGACCAACTGCTATCATTGTACCCCCCTTTCCAGGGCTCAGAGTCCTCGCAACTGTGAGATAAGGATGCCAGTTATTTAATCATCTGTCTGGAAAACATGATCGTTGTTTCTACATTTGCGATGCATGGGAAGTAATTCTATAGGCCTACATTTAATTATATCTTGTTCTAGTTAATTCATTTGAAGGATGAATTTCGTTTACAACGGTAAAATTTCTTGCCGGTTGCTGAAAGCGCAACGACATTTCTGGGACAGTGTGCATCATTCGCAGGTACTTCTTCCCCATGGCATGCCCTCTTCCCATATTGCATCATGGTTCCATCTCTTCTCCAGGTAAATGACACACACGCACCTGGCCGTCCGAATGATGTAACAGTACATGTGACTCATCAGACCGGGCCACCTTCTTCCATTGCTCCATGCTCCAATTCACGCTCACAAGCCAATGGTAGGTGCTTTCGGCAGTGGACAGGAGTCAGCATGAACACTCCGACCGGTTTACAACTACGCAGCCCCATATGCAGCAAGCTGCAATGCACTGTGCATTCTGATACCTTCCTATCACAGCCAGCATTAATTTTTTCAGGAATCAGTGCTACAGTAGCTCTCCTGTGGGATCGGACCAGACGGGCTCACCTTCCTTCCCGACATGCATTAATGAGCCTTTGGGCGCCCATGACCCCATCACCAGTTCTCTCGGTGTCCTTCCTTGGACCCCTTTTGGTAGGTACTGACCATTGCATACTGGGAACACCCCATAAGTATGCAATTGCACAATAATTGCACAATTTCTATGTTAGCTTAGAGTTTATGTTTATAGTTTATTAATATATGTTTATTCTCTGTACCTATTTGTACTGTAAGAACTGGAGCCGCGTCGTCTCGTCTCACTGTATACATGTATATAGCTGAGATGACAATAAAGTTCACTTTGACTTTGACTTTGACTTTGAAGACCTGCAGTTTTGGAGATGCTCTTACCCAGTATAACTGTCACAATTTGGCCTTTGTCAAAGTCGCTTAGACCTATACAGCTGCCCATTTTTCCTGCTTCCAACACATCAACGTCAAGAACTGATTGTCCATTTGCCTAATTTACACTATATTGATAAAAAGTATTGGGACACCCCTTCAAATCATTGAATTCAAGTGTTCCAATCAATTCCATAGCCACAGGTACATAAAATCAAACACCTAGGCATGCAGACTGCTTCTACAAACATTTGTGAAAGAATGGGTCTCTCTCAGGAGCTCAGTGAATTCAAGCATGGTACCGTGGTCTGTGATAGGATGCCATCTGCAATAAATCCATTCGTGACATTTCCTCGCTAGTAAATATTCCACCGTCAACTGTTAGTGGTATTATAACAAAGTGGAAGCAATTGGGAACAACAGCAACTCAGCCACAAAGTGGTAGGCCCCGTAAAATCACAGAGCAGGGACAACATATGCTGAGGTGCACAGTGTGCAGAAGTCGCCAACTGTCTGCAGAATCAATAGTTATAGACCTCCAAATTTTGTGTGGTCTTCAGATTAACTGAACAGGGCACAGAGAACTTCATGGAATGGGTTTCCATGGCTGAACAGCTGCATCCAAGCCTTACATCACCAAGTGCAATGCAAAACGTCAGATGCAGTGGTGTAAAGCAAGCCACCACTGGATTCTAGAGCAGTAGCGGTGTGTTCTCTGGAGTGATGCATCACACTTCTCTGTCTGGCAATCTGATGGATGAGTCTGAGTTTGGCGATTGCCAGGAGAATGGTACTTACCTGACTGCATTGTGCCAAGTGTAAAGTTTGGTAGAGGGAGGATTATGGTGTGGGGTTGTTTGTCAGGGGTTGGGCTTGGCCCCTTAGTTCCAGTGAAAGGAACTCTTAATGCTGCAGCATTTGAAGCCATTTTGGACAA
>JAODKC010000045.1:12702345-12717999 GCA_026777985.1 Mormyrops attenuatus
CGCGCCCCCCCCCCCCCCCCGCCGCGCCCCAGCCGGCCCCCCCCGGCGGGGGGGGGGGGCCCGCTTTTTAACACCATCGGGAGCTTTTTAGATCGTTAAAGAGGGTCCATAGACCCCGGTACTGGAAAATCCTACAGTTTAACTATCGGATGGGCAGAAAAAAACAGGTATGCTTACGCTTAACGTTTGTCCCACACATTGTCACAAAGCCTGAGTAGAAAAATTAAAAGGTAATTCTCTTGTGTAAAAATCTTCTAGAATTTACATGTGAAATGTACAGTTTGTTTAATCCTCAGTACCTAAAGTACCTGTTGACAGGTGTTTAATATGCACTACTGGCACCCGATTTGGCTTAATGGATAATGCTTAAGGTGGACCTATAGGTTATAGGTTTAGATCCAGAAAGGGGTGTGTTAACTTGTGAAGGAGCCTTCATAAGCTTCACTACAAGCAGCTAGACATTTCTTCATAGTTCCTCCAAGTATGTCAGCATTGACTAAGAAATTTTCCCACCGTGAACTTTCTCTACATTACTAGTCATAACATAACATGTTGTGCCTATTATTTAAATTTTTTTAGCATCATATAATGTGTTCAGATTATTTTTTAAATTTCTGAAGGTTGCCCCCCCTCCAATTCCTTCATGCCCTACAGTTTGAATAACCCTGACATAAACCATCATCAGGCATCATTGTAGTGAAGGTGACTGGCCCGGCTGTGTTTTACTGTGTATTACCATGTTTCACTGTGTTTTACCGTGTTTTAGGGGCCTGCCTCCGTACTCTGGAGGGATCCTGGGGATGGCGTTCGTGGGCACTGTATGCTCCGCCTCTAGTGCCGGGGGAATCAGTGTGGTAAGCTCTGGCTTACGGACTCTGGCTTACTGGCTTAAAATGCTTATAATATAGGTGCCAGGGTAACGGAATGTCAGCTGACCTGCTTGCTCCTCCCCCCCGCAGTTCACGGGCAACCAGTTGGCCTACTATTCCACAATAGTCGCCCACGAACTGGGCCACAACCTGGGGTTCAACCACGACAATGGCCACTGCACCTGCAACGGGTCTGCCTGCATCATGTATGCCTGGGCCAGGTATGCGTGCTTTTCACACCCGCGCTTCACACTGTGGCGTGCGCAGCCCAGTAATGTGACTTTCCCGTTCTGTGCGTAAATGAGGTTTTAATAGTTCCCGCTTTTCAGTTTCAATGTTGTTGTTTTGGACACCTTGCTCACTGCCGCCTTCTAGTGGATCGACCTTGTTCAGCACGTGCAGCAGCAATGACTTCGAGACACTGATCCTACGGGGAGGGGGCGTCTGCCTCAAGAACCTGCCGCCCCCCGCCAACGTCATCACCTACGCCATATGTGGCAATGGTATACTGGAGGCCGGGGAGCAGTGCGACTGCGGCAAGCCCCAGGTGAGCGCCTGGTTCACCTGGCCGAGGTCCGCCCCGGCCTTGAATCCACGCTCTGACGCCGACCTGCTGCCCGTGTGTGCCGTAGGTGTGCCAGAACGTCTGCTGCAATCCCGCTACCTGCCAGTTCACCAAGGGCTCCACGTGCGCGCAGGGCAGCTGCTGTCAGAACTGCCAGGTAGGTGGCGACCTGTCGCCCCATCCTTCTCCAGAAATCGCTGTGGCTATGTACATACATCGCCGTGGAATGTGTATATACATCCCTTTTCTGTAACCGCTAATCCAGTACAAGGTTGCAGTGAACTAGAAGCCTATCCCAGGAAGCACAGGGCACAAGGCAGGGGTAGACCCTGGATGGGATGCCAGTCCATTGCAGGATACACACTCACTATGGACATATCACTAAGATATGCCAGTTACCCTGACTGTCTTTCGATTGTGGGTGGGAACTGGAGTATCCAAATGAAACCACAACTGAAACTTTTTCATAGTATGTTCATCAGGAGGTACCTGTGTAAGTCTTCATGAGCCACACCTGGTTCTCCAGAGACCACTTGGCATCAGCGTAGGACTGGGCTGAGGGCCGTGTGTCTGTGCTGCAGGTCATGGTGGCAGGGACGCCCTGCAGGCCGTCGGTGGACACATGCGACCTCTCTGAGTTCTGCACCGGCCAGTCAGGCTCCTGCCCCAGCGATTATTACATCATGGACGGGACGGCATGTGGCAACAACACTGCCTACTGCTATGACGGTCGCTGCCAGTCTTACGACTTCCAGTGCCAGCAGCTGTTTGGGCAAAGTAGGTACTGGGCAATTCTGACCCCACCTTTCCTTCCCTCCCCCCAATGGAGGACTGCCACTTGACATCACCGCCTTTGGGGGCGTCATCTGTCCCAATACTTAATTTCTCCACCACTGGTTTCTTCACAGATGCAATGAAGGCCCCCAATGTCTGCTTCAGTGTGATCAATGCTAGGGGGGACCAATTCGGCAACTGTGGATACAAGGGAAGCACCTTGGTCGGTTGTACGGTTGCGTGAGTATCTCCCGTGCCTCTCTGGGCCTGGAAGTGCTCTCCCTTGTGCTAAGGGTTTGATTCGGCATGGAGAGCATGCAGGGCCTGTCTCAGACTGTGGTGAAGGTTTAAAAACCACACGGATCCTCTCCCCTGGGGATCACAATTTTCTTTCCTGGGGGTTAGCAAGGTGCGAGCGTCAAGAGAGACAAACAAATGAGGTAATTTTGTAACTCCTTTGGATCTAATTTGGCTGTAAAACGATGATAGAACGACGTGGAACACATTTTGAAGTACGAAAATGCTTGGATATAAGGACAACGTGTCCCTGATGGTTATAAACAGGCATGTGCAGAAGGTCCAGGGGGGTAGCTGGGGGTGTCTGAGCACTTGCCTGTTACTTGTACATGAGATTCACAGGTGCAGGGGTTCCTTTTAACCTGCACCTCAAAAATTCTCTGCACAGCCCCGGTTAGAAACATACCGGAACTCCACAAACAGGTTATTGACAGTTCTCTCTCAGACTGCTGCTACCAGAAACAGAGTCTTTATTACTACACGTCCGAGGCCGGTGGCGCAGCTTGCTGCAGCTGGAGACACCGTGACAATAGCAATTAGCTGATTAACAACTTGGGCATAAACAGAGAATAAATGCAAGACACGAGATACACAACAGACACAAGAAAGCAGGTGGTAAATGTAGTGGTTGTTGCAAATTTAAGCAGTGCAATGCAGAACGTTGACTGGGGAACAATACAGGCAACATACACCCATACATATAGTGCATATTTATGGCTGTCATGGCTTTCTCAAAAGCTGATGTGGTAAGTTAGTTCTTGTGGTTTCCCTCTACATTGGTGACCAACCCGTGTGTTCTGCCCTGCAGCCAGTCTCTGTGCGGGAAGGTCCAGTGCAGCAATGTGAACGCCAACTACCCGCCCCAGGGTGCGATCATATCCGTGCAGAACATCAATGGGACCAACTGTGTGAACGCCAACTTTGACCTGGGTCCGGATGTCCAGGACCCCGGCTACGTCAAACCAGGCAGCAGCTGCGCGCAGGGCATGGTGAGGCATCATGGTGTGTTGTCCAATCCTATTGGACCTGTGTATGGAGGCCTATTGTGATTGGCTGAAACTTTATGAGTATGTGTCTATTAATCTCTGCCTCCAAATGCCTTGTCTTTCAGACGTGCCTCAATTACCAGTGCGTCAATGCCTCACTGCTGATGCCGAATCTGTCGTGTACCCCCCAGAATACCTGCTCGGGTAATGGGGTGAGTGGGGGGTCATGGGGGCATCTGCAGTTTGGGGCAATTTGGAGAGATTGAGTGAACTCGATGTTTTCAGGTGTGTGACAACCTGGGGAACTGCTTCTGCAACAACGGCTGGGCCCCCCCCTACTGTGATAGAGCTGGCTTTGGGGGAAGTATAGACAGCGGCCCTGCCGAGATAGGTAACTCCACCTACCTCACACCACATGGATACCATCCTCTAGGGGGCGCTCTAGGGGGCGCCGCTGTTTGCCTGCAGCCGACACATTCCGGTGTCCCCCACAGATTACTCCCTTCGGAACGGCCTGCTCATCTTCTTCCTGCTGGTGGTGCCCATTCTCATCGTCGTCGCCCTGGTGCTCATCTACTTCTTCAAGCGCGACTGGATGAGGGCATGCTTGAGGAAACGCCACCCTGGCCGGTAAAAGTGCACTCCCGTTTTCCCCCTGCTACACCTTGCCCCCCCCCCCGACCCAACCGGTCCCTCTCCCAGTATCATTTGCTCTGCGGGCTGCCGTATGAATCGCTTTGCCATGCAGGTCACCGAATGCCGGTGGGACAAACACGAGAGGCCCGGCGCCGAAAGGAACCTCCCCACATCCTCAGACGCAGAGCAATGACAGATCGCGGCAGGTAGGCTAATCTCGCAAGAACGTGGTCTCTCCCTCCAAAACGGCGCCCGTATCATCTGTATCAACCCGTATCAACGTAAACCGTCTACCATTTGAAATTAATTGGTCACATGATCCAAGTTGGTTTGCCGATTGTGTTTCCTGAGGGTCCCTTGGCCCTTCTCATGATGGATGGATGGATGTTAGATGAGGGTTGCTCAACCACATGTTTTTGGTTGAAAAAACCATGAGAATCCAAAAATTCTAGAATCTCACAAATTTAAAAAAATTATAATAATTGCGTTCTTCAGCTAATGTGAATCTGGTTTCAGCCCCAGAAGTCTCTAAATCGCATGCCTGCAGCGTGTGTCAGTTGTTTTGAAACACGACTTGAATCAATCCGACGCCTCAGTACAGTGTAATTAGACATGAATGAAGTTCTTTTATGGAGGATTGGGGTGTATAAAAGCCCAGCCAGAGGCAATAAATTAAAATAGGCTTTTAAAAAGTTTTAAGGTTAATTAGTTATATCCGAAATCCTTCTCCAGTGTTTTCAGAGTAAATCCGATGTTCTCAAGCTTCCACCAAGGACAAAGGAACTTGTATTTTGTTAATAGTTTTTATCCCTTATAGAATGGAAGAGTGTGATGCAGTTACAGCGCCCTCTTTGGTCACACTTCACACTGCAGCAGATAGTGTGGGGGTTGTGGGCTGTCAGATTGCTGGTCCCAAAGGCGTCACATTGAATTATAATAGCGCACTGCTTTCTGGGCGTAGTAGTATGTTTTGCTACTTCAGAGCAATACGGTTTATGAGTCGTGTCTATCTCCACCCTACCGTTTCCAGAATATTCCCCCATACATGGCACATCCTCCAGAACAGATTCCTAGGTATGTACCTGTGTCTGTTATCACTACCTTAAAAGTAGAAAGGACATATTCAGGGCTGGACTGGGATTAAAAATTGGCACTGGAATTGGGGCTCCACTGATATATTTTGCTGAACCAGAAGGGGGGGGGGTCCCCCACAATAAATTTTGCCGGCGCACAAACCCATCAACCCACTGGGAAAATGTCTGGTATGCCAGGTGGCCAGTCCAGCCCTGACCATATTTACCATGTGCATGTTGCTTTTTTTCGAAGAGTCCAAAGGGGTAACTGTAATATTAAAGAGTATCAAAAGTGTAAATAATCACCCCCATCAGCACACTGGCAGTGGTGGCTTAAGGGTTAGGGAAGCGCACTTGTAATTGAAAGATTGTAGGTTCGAATTTGCGCCTAGTAAGGCGCCACTGAGGTACTCTGAGCAAGGTACCACCCCCAAGCACTGCTCCCCAGGTACTGAATTAGCTGCCCCCTGCTATGTTGTGATGTCACATACGGGTTAAATACAGAGGACATATTTTGTTGTTGTGTGTTAACAATGACAACTAATCACTAAAAAAAATTCTAGCACACAAGCCAGTGATCTTTATAATAAAAGGGATTCTTGTCACACTCTGCTGGCATGCAAAGTGACACTACCTTATTGTGTTATGTGTGTGCATCCCACAGATATGGGCAGGGAACTGGCGCACAGCAGGGCATAGCCGTGGCGGTCCCGCAGCCGATACGACAGCAGGGGCCCGGGGTCCCCAAACCCATCCCACCCAGGCAAGCCACACCACAGTGACATCATCGCTGATGTCACGCGTGGTTGCTGGGTGCATCCTCTCACCATTGATAAATCTGTTTGGTGTTTGTCCACTGGGAGCATGCACACCGGTTGTTCCTGCCTTTGATATACTAAGCATATTTTTAACCCTCAATCTCTCTCCAAAGTACAACAGGCACACATTATGAATAACGGAATGCCCCGCTCATTCATTTTACTATTGTACTGTAAGATGTGCACCATTTTTATGACTGCCAATGATATTTTGTTCCATGTGTAAATTGATTTGTTCAATGCAGGGATGGCCAGTCTTATCCAGAAACCGGCCGCTGTTTAAGTGGGTTTTCGCTGCAGCTCCTTAATTAGATTACAAATTAGAGGACTGATTGGCTGAAGAGTCACACCTGGGTTTGAACAGCTGACCTAAAGGTTATCCCAAAACCCTGCACCCACACTGGCCATTTGCGGATAAGACTGGCCACCCCTGGACTAAGGTATACAACCATCCTTCTAACAAAAAATATTTTCAGGGAATGGAAGCAATATTTCATGTAAAAATGTCATGAGTGTATTTTAATGTGAATGTGAACTAAATAAAATGGTTTTATTTACATTTGTGGTCTTCCTTGACGGTGTGACTATTTTTGTGAGTAATGTTTGTGAGCTTTACTAAGTGTCTGTGTTTTAAAACATTGTAGAAATCCTAGGAGCCTTATGGAGAGGCCTTGCACTGTTAGTGAGCGCCGCTGCTTTTATTATGGGAGACCAGGGCTTGTGTCCTCTGGTGAAATTACTGTATTGGTGTCAGAGGCAGGATGTGTGGCAACCCTACGTCTGTAACACACCCTCTGTTAAAGCTCTAAGGGGTGTCAAACTGCAGTCCTGGAGGGCCGGAGCCCTGTGTAGCTTAGTTCTTTCCCTGTTCCACCACAAATGATTCAGCTCAACAGCTATGTGGTAATTAGCGCAAGAAGTTGAATCAGGTGTGTTAAACAAGGGGAACCCCAAAAATGTGCAGGGCTCTGGCCCTCCCAGGACTGGAGTCTGACACCTGTGCTCTAAGGGTCTGGCATAAAACAGGCTTGTGTGACTTTGCCCAGGAGGGGGCAGCATAACATTTCCAGGATCCCAGCTTTGTCATGGGTGGCCCTGCTAAAATGAGCACTACATTCATTTGCTTCGAAAAATAAGCTAGGAATTGTATTTGGAAGAATTATTAAATATTATATAGATTTATAATAGAAATCAATATATAAAATCTCCTAGAATATACGTAATGTTTTTATTTGTAAAACATGACTGATAACCTCCGTACCGGAGTTCGAAGTGTATGAGGAAAAACGTGTGTATGACTTTAAGAGAACGCTTTCTTTTTATTGGTTGACTCTTAGACCTTGCAGCCAATCACAATTTCCACGATTCCCTACGCTTCCTGTTCACCTTAGAACCCGGCGTCGTCTCGGTGTGGAGAAAGTATCGGTTGGTTTCGATGTCCTAGTTCCTAAATCATAGTATATTTTAAAAAGATAAAGTGACTGTCTTCCAGATTAGCATTTCTTTTGCTTGTGAATGGAAGCGCTAGCTAAGCCGGTGAGCTCCGAGAATGCACGGACGTGCCTGTGTGTTCTGTGCGGTTTGCCCGCTGCAGGCAAGTCGACGCTGGTCCACGTTCTCTCTGAGTATTTAGGGAAGAGGGGCTGGGGATGCTGCGTGCTGTGCTATGATGATCTAATCCC
This sequence comes from Mormyrops attenuatus, assembly GCA_026777985.1. Lineage (NCBI taxonomy): Eukaryota > Metazoa > Chordata > Actinopteri > Osteoglossiformes > Mormyridae > Mormyrops > Mormyrops attenuatus. The sequence continues at coordinate 12,710,046 of JAODKC010000045.1, forward strand.
AGACGAAGCCTATGAGATGCGCATAGCAGAGAGTGACGAGCTGAGCCACGGGGTAATGAAACTCTTCCTTTAAAATTAAAAATCCCGAAAGGGGTCGCGCACTTGTATGAATTTGAATTCAACCACGTTATATTTCAGTGAACCAAATAACCAAAATTAATTTTCTTTAAATATATTGCGTGTAGAAGAATGGCCTCAGTATAGATAAACGGACAGCTATGTGTGTCTGTGTATTTAACCTCAGCAAACACACTGGAAGGTGAGCAGACGTGACGTACTTCGACGTTTGGAGCAGCTCCTAAAGCGCGACCACGCACCTTTGCGCGCTCCCGAACCAAGCTTTGGAGAAAAAGACACGTGGACGCGCTTCCTGCGCGCCGCACACGAGGCAGCGGAGTCCAGCTCTCGCCAACCTCATGGCTCCGCAACCCTAGTTATTCTCCTGGATGACAATTTTTACTACCAAAGCATGCGATATGAAGTTTATCAGCTTGCCAGAAAATGTATGTGAAATTTCAAATCCTGCGGTACCGAGGCATTTCTGTTAGTCATAAGGGGGGTATTGGCTGGGATAAATTGTGATTAAATATCACTTCCCATGGCTGGTTTTCTCGATTTAGCTGTTTGGACACTTCACACGGACAGTGTACTAATGAAATACTAAGAGTTATAAGTGACATTTCAAAAATTTTATTTTCAAAATAGCATTTCTTGATTTGTCTAGCACTTACACTTGCTTATGCCAGACAGGTGTTAATTGCCTCCCTTAAATTTGGGACAAACACACCCATATTCATTTTGTTATTGTGCTCAGTATATAGAAATCCTAATGTTTCATATATACATTTCTTATATATAACAATATTATATTCAATCACACATTTAATAAGTGGATACCCCTTTACAATAAGGCTCCCTCCTGCTCCTGATAAATGGTTGTAACTCAATAAAGAAAAAAAACTGTTTATAATTGTATATTGATGATTCACTAAATTTCAACGTAATTAATAACCTGACTATAGACCATTCATAAACCCATTATAAGGGTGGGCTTATTGCAAAGTGGTACCAATGAGTGTTGCTGCTTTTCTTCTCTCTGATTGTAAACGGCTCAGGTGAATGACACCAATTACCCACATGATTGTGTGACTGTTTCACAATCTTTGACAGAAAAGTGTATCACTGCTCTTATGAAATGTGTTTCAATGTTATAGAGATTGTCAGATGGGCAGCATAATGATTCTGAGGTTATTAGATGGGACAGGACAGCTCTCTCTCCCTCCTCTTTGTGTGCAGACTCTCTGGGCTTCTGTCAGCTGCACGTGCACTGTCCCGTGAACTCATGCCTGAGCAGGAACCGGGCGAGGAGCCGGCCGCTGCCAGACGAGGTCTTGGTGGAGATGGCGAAGCGTATGGAGCCTCCAAACCCTGTCAGAAATGGCTGGGAGCAAAGGAGCCTCACGCTCACCAGTGACGGTGTCTTTTCACCACAGGACGTGTACGTCTCGCACCGTGATGACAGTTCGCAAGCTTTTTTGATGGTTCTTTGGTGGTTGTCCTCAGTATCTCACTGAAAAAGAGTGACACCTGGTGCTTAGCATTTAGCTGTGGGTAGATATAAAGATCAGGTGAAAGAATTTAACATGTCTGTGATGCGTATGTTGTCCCCTCCTGCCTGGAGTGAAACGAAGGCCTCTGTCCTTCTGTCCGGCTTCAGAGAGCTGTCCGTCGGTCTGATTGCTGCTGCGACGGACAACCCCCTGTGCCCAATCCAGGATGACACAGAACAAAAGGCATGGGAGGTTTTAACTACTAATTTTGGGTACACAAGTAATGGAAAATTAGCCTAAATAGAAAGAGAGAATACATGTACGTTTACATATATGCTGCAGGTACGGTCTAGAATACCTAATGATTTTTGCATCTACCGGTGCCATTATCAGACTCCGTGTTCCTCTGACATCACGAAATGGAGTCAGGTCCTTTACTCTGGACTGGCCTCAAATTATGACCGCATCACCGCATCTCTCACGCTGACCGCAATCAGCGCGCATATCACCTTGTGTCCCACCGTCTTAAATCTACCCTCGATACATAAAACAAACTAAGCCATTGAAGAACCTGAATTTTAACCTATTCATCAGGTCAAGGCCAAGGTGATCCTGATGAACCACAGTGTGGTACAAAAAGAGATGGTGATGTGAAATGAAGGATTAGTTATTGGGAGTTTTTTAGGCAGAGCTGTGTATGGTCTGTAGGCAAATCATGGTGGCTAGAACTCACTGGATCTTTGTGGTACCGTTCCCTTTAAGGAGGCCGACCGGCTGAGCTGTGCGTCCAATGTGGTTCACCAAGCGGACCAGGCCTGCCGCCGGTTGGTGTCCCAGGCCATGCAGGGGGCCAGAGGTCAGTCTACAGTCATGTGGTTTCCAGGACCTGCTGCTCATTGGCTGGGCTCCTTTGTGCTCTGAGGAATGGGCTTTTTGGGCTGATACCCAGTGGTTCTGGGTTTGATGCTACAAACCTTATGTAGTTTTCTCCTGTGTGAGAACACGTACCATCTCTCTGTAATCCTCACAATAGTTGCTACTCACTCAGTTCCAATAACATCGCTCTCATCGGTAATAATATGAAACCAAGCTGACTCCTAAGTGTCAGACTCATATAAATCATTCTTTCACCTCTGGCTTAGAACACTGGTTCTCCTCTAAACTCATCCTGTTGGGTTGAGAAGCATACATGATAATCAGATACATAGTTTTGTGTCACACTGGAGCAGTCTAATCAAAGACTAGTCCTTAAAATTGAATCCTCCGCAAGCCGGAGATAATTTGTAGATCCATCATGTTCTAAATTCTGACCTTAAAGACTTCAAGAATATACAACAATATATAAAGGGAACTGTTTTATGGAAATACGTAGTACATGTAAACCTTTTTCTCTGTTAAATGTCTGTTGTTCCATTTTATAGCATTTTTGGGTTTATCTGGAATTTTCAGTATTTCTCATGAGGTCTGTGATGATTTGTCTGTCTGTCTGCTTATTTTTGGTTTGTTTGTTTACCATAGAACATAAGGTTCCCCCAGAGAGCATGAAGTCGTTAGCTGCAGAACTAAACCAACTGAAGACTGGATTCCTGGATGACCTACGCAAAGCGGCACTTTGCAGCCATCCCACAAGCCCCGGCGGGAACAGGGACCTGGAGAGAGCGGTGAGCAGGGTGGTCGCTGCCTTTGAGCGGGAGACAAGCGACCGCACCAAACGATACAGCAGAGAGAACGCCGAGATATGATGACCCGCATTTCCCAACTGCAGTCAGAGGGTGGCGCTGTTTGTCATAAGCTCTGGCACTAGGTCAGAATATAAATGTATCTCCTCAAGGTTTCAGACTGAGTAGCTGACTTAGCCTTGACCTAGAGTGTGAGACGTGCCTGTGAATTTGCGTGGGCTTAACACGCCACCGCTGGGTAAAAACACACTGAGCCGCCGTTAGAAAGTTGTTTACTTAGAATGTACAAAAAGCAGGGCATTTAAATTGTAAATGACATCTGTTAACATTATTTCTACACAAACCGTGTTTCCACGTGTACGTTACAACAAGCACAACACAGTGTTGCACCAGGTTTTTCCCCTGACACAAACAAACTCATCACCCCAAATCTTCCTCTAGGAACAGCAAGTGCATCTCAAAATGATGTTATGCACACACAATAATCTCTATAATAAAACACTACTGACTGGTTTCTTGTGATATTAGTCACAAAAAAAGTGATATTTACTTCCAGGCACAAAAAATAAAAGGCTTTCGATGGAAATACACTTTTCCACATTACAAATAAAGGTTTCTATATAAGCCTTCTTGAATATAATGTACATTTTTTATGTACCAACCGCATGGTAAGATGTTATATTATCTAGTTAACAGCCACTATTATTTTTTTCCCTACCAAAATGAAATCAGTGCCAGCTGGTTAGACAACATTCTGAAATCAGAAGAAATGGAAACACTGGAAAAGTTAAGCACCATGCCAACTTTTCCATTACGTGTGGTTATAAGACCAAATGACAAAACGTCATATTTACACCATATTTTAACTCAAGGCAAAAAACAGACATTTTAGTAAAGGGTAATAAATTAAAGCATTAAAGTTACTATAACTAAGTTCATAATTATATAAAGGCCTTCTTTTGTGGAGGTTTTCAGATGAATGACCGACCAGTTAACCCATAGACTTAAAGACTCCCTCCCCAGTTCAAAATGGCTTCAGCGCTTCATCCTGTGTAGGTGAAGAACTTGGTTCACCTCTAAGGAGTCAATCATGTGAAGCAACTTTTAATGACTGTTAAGAGCTCCGAAAATGTGGAAGTCTTAAAAACGGCCTCCCGTCCTGCCGCAACACTGAAGAACGATTCCGATTTCGTGTACCTGCCCCTTACCCCCTTTGGCTGCAGGACTGTGCCTCGAACATCTTGAATCGAGTATCTAAATGTAGTGAGAAGTACAAAAAAAAAAACACACACACACACACACACACACACACCTCAGGTATTCATAGTTTTTATAAATTAGTGAAACCTGTAATTTGCTTTACTCCACACCATTTTTACACCCCCCCCCCCCGCTACTGTACGTTTTGTGCTTCTCCACTGACAGTTACGTCTCAGTCGGATCTCCACTGACAGTTACGTCTCAGTCGGATCTCCACTGACAGTTGCGTCTCAGTCGGATCTCCATTGCTAATCAAGCATTTTCATTTCCCTGCTACATTCTGAATGCTGAACAGGATGATTCCATTTGACCACTAAAACTCACATGGTGTGGGATTCATAGATCTGTATAGAAAAAGGCCTTGTGGAAAGCGGCATTAAACTTAATAATAATAATGATGAACTTCATCACACACGTACCTACCGACTGACATCACTATGGACAGATCTACTCCACACACCCGTATCGTTTAACAAAAAATGACTAGGTACAGAAAAGGAACTCACGACAGCCACACTGAAAATGTGCAAATCATTTCAATACTTAAAAGAGGCGCACAAATAGTTAAAAATCACTGATTGTAAAGAACAAGGGGTGAGTCCATCAAACTGCTACAGTGCTATTAAAATATGCTACCTAAAAAAATACTTTGAAAAGGTTCATTAGAACACTTTGGCCTTGACGTGACAGAACGGATAAAATTCAAGTTCTTAAAAGGCTTGGTTTGTTTTATGTAGCAAAGCTAGTTTTAAGATGGTGGGTTACTTCAGACACAAGGTGATATGTACGCTGATCGCTGCCCGCACGGGAGATGTGGTGATGTCATAATTTGAGGCCAGTCCACAGTTAAGGACCTGTCTTCATTTAGTGATGTCAGAGGGACATGGAATCTGACAGTGGCACCAGTAGATGCAAAAATCTTTAGGTATACTAGACGGCACCTACAGCATATATCCAAACATGTACTCTCTCTTTCTGTTTAGGCTAATTTTCCATTACTTACACCCCCTGGGTAGCTATCGTGTGACAAGTTAACAAATGATTAAGTCTGATCTAGCTTCAATCACCTTCAGAGCTCTCCGGGGTATCACAGATCGAGACCGACACCAGAACCTGTGTCTCCGAAGCACGGCCGCGACCATGTGACCCTGGAGACTCTTACACTCCTCCTGAAGCTCCTCCCACTATCTGCAGCACTTCCGTAGCTAAACGCTGGCTCGTTCGATGACGAATCACCAGCGTAGCCCATGAACACAGCACTTAATGCAGGAGGTTGGCGGGAAGTCATCACAACTTGCGTGATGCTTTTCGGCTCTGGGTGTGTCAGTGGCTACCAAGTTCTTACATTAGGTGCAGACGGGGATAAACATCTCTATGCTACTGGCTGCTGATTAGGTGAGTGAATTTTATTGGAGGTGATTATGTCGTTGAGAAACGGGAGTGTGCTGATATGAGGTACGACTCCTGACTCTGAGTCAGTTCGTCTGGGGTGGTAATGCGGGTGACACACACACTCGCACTGCCCCATTTTCCATCCAGCGACAGTCAACGTCATCCCTAAACCTTCACGGTGTCTCTTGACTCTCAGAAAAAGGATTTTATCACGCAGATGAATCTGCACCCCGAGATTAAAGGTGTATGTGATGTACGCTACGACGAAAGGCATTTCACAGGATCCAGTGGGATCACCATAAGATTGCCTGGAGCTTTAACTTCTGCGGAAGGAGGAGGACGATCCAGAACGCTTTGCGCCTTCTCGGCCAAACGTGCTCCATCGGCTCTTCCTCGCAGACCACCCGAGGTGTTGGGAGCCGTAGTAACAGTCGTGTGCTCCGTTGGAGCCTTCCCTACTCGACGGCGGGAAGGACCGACACATGCGCGAGCTGGGATTGTTCACGCGCTAAGGCTGCACTGTGTCCACTTTAAGAGAAGCCATTTAAAAAAAATAATAAAAAAAAACAGCCATCCCTCTATGACCTCATAGGGTGTGGGGCTTCACACATGCAGCGCTTTCCCTAAGTTTTGTGATTACTGTCCCCATAAACAATAGCTTGTCTAATAATAATAATAATTAAATAATAATAATAAAATAATAAACACCACCTAGTAAAATATCTTCTTAAAATAGAAAGAGGAAATATTTAATTGCCTGGGTAGACTCCTAAATAAAAGCGGAAGTCCCAAATTTACAAAAATAATAATTTAAGACGGTCTGAGTTGGCCTCCCCCTCCCCCCCTAGTCACTGTTTGTGCTGCCCTCTGGCAAAGTGGCACGCGAAGTCATACTTGTTTTTGCACTTGCAGCCGCAGATATTGCACTGGAACGGGTTCTCATAGCCATGGCAGCCCATGTGGATGGTGTAGAGGATGTTGTCTGCAAAGTAGGTGTCGCAATGTTGGCAACTGTGCAGCAGCTGTGGGTCCTGGGCGGGCAGGTTGGGCGCCGGCGTGCTGGGCTGGCTGTTGCTGACGCTGGGCGTGCTGGTGCGAGCACTGTGCTCGCTGCTGGGGCCCGCCACAGGGCTATAATTCCGGTGTGCGGGCGGCCGCGGCTCCGGAGTGGTGGGGGACGAGGCCTGGGCAGCGGCCACACTGGCGGGTACGGCCACTGGGGCGGCGCCGGCGCTGGGCTGCTGAATGAGGAAGGGCTTCTCGTCCCGGCAGGACAAGCCGTCGGGCGACACGGGGGCCTGAGCATCTGGGGGAAGGCTAGCCAGCTGGCCTGCTAGAGTAGACAGCTGATTCAGTGGGTTGTCCGCCATCATGTCTCGAGAGCCGGCCCCGCCTCCTATGTGCGCCTTGGCCACACCCTCGTAGGCCTCGGGGTGCAAGTGCGGCAGCTCGTGGGAGAAGTCGTTCAGGTAGTCCGGCTTCTGCACCACCATGGAGGGTGGGCTGAAGTTGATGAGGAGGCGGCGGCTATAGCTCAGGCCAGTCGCCTTCTTCTGAAGGACGCTGAGCATCTTCTTGTTGGACAGGCCGGAGCGCGCCCCCTTCATGGGCAGCAGCTTGTGACGCCGCCGCCGGTGGTGTGACAGGTTGCTACGGTCGCTGCAGCGGAAGGAGCACAGCTCGCACTTGTAGGGCTTCTCGCCTGTGTGCGAGCGCATGTGCGCCTCCAGGTGGCGCTCATAGGCCGAGGCGAAGGGGCAGAGGTGACAACGGTGAGGCTTCTCACCTTGACAGCACAACAAATGAGGGGGGGGCACACATTAATGTCATATATACAGAAAAGACAAGGAGCCTGACGTATCAGAGAAAGAGAAAAAAAATGTGTACAGATTCTTGGTGTCAGTTACCTGTGTGTATCCGGATGTGCTCGATGAGGCGCGCCGTGCCTTTACTGGCGTAGTTGCAATACCGGCACTTTAGCTTTCCGTCGTAGGTCCTCTCAAAGCCGTCCACCAGCATGCCCGAGCTGTCCTCCAGGGACACCTCCACTGACGGGTGGTCCAGCCCGTTCTG
>JAODKC010000045.1:12722776-12736330 GCA_026777985.1 Mormyrops attenuatus
CCCCCCCCCCCCCCCCCCCCAGGGTGATGTCAGGGCAGGGGTGCCATTTAAAGAGCCACCTATATTTTCCCCCCCCCCAATCTCCTTCAGCAAAGGAGCAATTTGTTTGTAAGTCCAGGTGTTAACCGGGTCTCAGTACTGGTACCTGTTGTGCATTACGCTGCATATAGCAGTATTTATGGCTACCTGGATCCCTGTAGCTAGTGCTGGGCAAATGAAGCTTCATGAACCGATTGCTATATTTTCTGACACCACTAGATGGTGCCTACTAATCAAAAAAGGGGTTCAATTTATGCCCTGAAGCAAACCAAGAGCACCATCTTGGACCAAAAATACAGAAAATGGTTCATGAAGCTTCATTTGGCCATCACTACCTGTAGCTATTGTTACTACTGGGGCTTGTGGGTAATGGAGTCCATGAGTGATATGCTACTGTTCACCTGTTCTGTTTCCTTCCTATCACAGGTAGTCACATTCCATCCCCCTTATTCTCCTAGTTCTGTCAAATTGGAACAAGACAGAGGCACTGGTGGTGATGATGTAGATCCTGTTGCTGAATCTAATACCCACCAGTTTTTTAATTTTATTTTATTCTGTCCCATAGGTAGGGAGCTTCTGCCTGTCAGAGGCGGAGGCTGGGAGCGACGCATTCTCCCTGAAGACTCGCGCGGAAAAGCAGAAGGACTTCTATGTCATTAACGGCTCCAAGATGTGGATCAGCAACGCGGAGCATGCAGGAGTGTTCCTGGTGATGGCCAACGCAGAGCCCTCAGCCGTGAGTCGCGCACCATCTCATTGTCCTGGGGTGGGAGGTCAGGTTTGGGTCTGCTCTGCCTCAGTTTGGTTTTGTCCGGTGTGGAACTCTACAGGAAACATCTGCGCTGAGACCAGTATGTAAGGGAGACCAAGTCGGAGTGCAGAGTAACTTGTAATAAAGATTCGCCTTTGTGATAATTTCTGGTTAAAGCTTATTGTTGTTCCCTTTAGCAAAGTGTCTAACTTGAATGTGTCCAGTAAAATATCCAGCTATATAATGAGTTACAAAATATGTTTTTTTTTCACAAAAGTATCTGCTAAGAAAATAAGTGCTTCACTGGTTTAATATCCATAGATTTGTGGGAGCTGCTGTCTGTATTTGAGTTCTGTGTTCAGTGCAACATCATTAATACCCACTAGAGGGTGCACTTGCTTTAAAGTACATCCCCGTTGGCTGACCAGCGTGTTGTGGTAGCACACTGTAATATTCTGTGTGTGTGTTTTGTGCTCTCTTTTATCCATACACAAGACATTTGTAGAAGCATGTATAGTGTAATGTTGGGTTTGCCCTTAGGCTTATAGAAATCAGATTTTTTGATTGGTCATTGGTTGTCATGGAAACGTTCTCACTTTCTGGTGCTTGGCAGGGTTATCGGGGTATAACCTGCTTCATAGTGGACAGGGACACAGAGGGGCTGCACATCGGGAAGAAGGAGAACAAGCTGGGCCTGCGTGCCTCCTCCACCTGCCCGCTTACCTTCGACAACGTCAAGGTGCCCATCCTTGCCCTCTGACCCCATCACCAGCCGCTGTACTAGGAGACCCAACTTGGAAACGCCGTGTCTCTTTTTCAGGTCCCAGAGAACAGCGTCCTGGGGAAGGTGGGCCAGGGCTACAAGTACGCCATCGGGATGCTGAACGAGGGCCGGATTGGTATCGCTGCCCAGGTGGGTCCCTTTTGGAGATTTGCCGTATCGCGTCCCAGACGCCGGTGATTCCTGCAGCCTCTGAATGCGGTTCCTCCACCCTCCGCAGATGCTGGGCCTGGCTCAAGGCTGCTTCGACCACACTATCCCCTACACCCGCCAGCGCGTTCAGTTTGGCAAGAGAATCTTCGACTTTCAGGTAAGTGTGAGGGTACAGGGCGGTATGTGGCTTGGCGCGTTAGGGATCTGTGTCTGGAAGGTCATGAGTTCAAATCCCATGGCAGGCTCTGTAATCATACACTGTAATCATCTGACTCCAAAGTGGGGGGTGGGGGTGGGGGGGGGGAGTACTTTAAAAGAAAGGTAGGGCAGGACCCCTCCTTCACCCGTTTTCAGGCTGATGAGGCATACACATCACTTCCGGCTGACCCTGTGCTTCCGTCGCAGGGCATGCAGCACCAGATCGCCCATGTGGCCACACAGCTGGAGGCTGCGCGGTTGCTGACCTACAATGCGGCGCGGCTGAAGGAGGCTGGGAGGAACTTCATCAAAGAAGCCTGCATGGCCAAGTACTTCGCCGCAGAGGTGAGCTGCTGGGGGAGGGAGCGGATTCTGGGAAGGGCTGCACGTCCCTACATCTGGGATCAGGGTCGGGCAACCCCAAGTCCTGCAAGCTGTATTATAGGACTGCCCAATGAATCAAATTATGATTTTGGTGTCCAACAATTATCATTATTTTTAAAAGTCCAATAAATGCACAATATTTCCAAAGTCTTAAGTAATCTTGTTAAATGATCTCGATATTGACCAAAATAATCGTAATTGATTGATTTTCATTGTCACCCCATTGTGTCAATAAGTCAAAATGGAGCCCGTCTTAAAGGGCAACCAAGACGACGACGACTAGGAAACCAGGCCTTTGTACCTCAACATCTGTCTTGTATCATTGTTCAACTTCCATTAGGTTGCGACTCTGACGACGTCAAAGTGCATTGAGTGGATGGGTGGGGTGGGGTTCACCAAAGACTACCCCATTGAGAAGTTTTATAGGGACTGCAAGATTGGTGAGCGTTCGTGATTGCAGGAGCTAAATGGGACGAATTCATGTCAAAGATTAATGTTGTTATTGAGGTATTTTTCACTTCTTTTTCAGGCACTATTTATGAAGGCACGACTAACATACAGTTGACAACAATGGCCAAGTTCATCGATCAGGAGTACGACGATTAAACTGCAGTCATACACCGTCCTGGTTTACAGAGACTGTTCCGTTTGCCAGTCTGGTTCTAGATATGACATAAGCATTTTGTACTCACAATAGAGAGTAACGCTGTTCCATGTAACATTTCTGTACTGCAGGTTTCATTATGAGTATTGTTTGACAAAACCTCTTAACGTGGGACACACTGTAATGTAGCATTCAACTTCTGTCTGTTTTCCCAGTCCATCAATGTGTCTAGATCATGCCGTAACTTGCATTTTACAGGGTCTTGAGGACGTCACGCACCCTGTACAGTTGGTCAGCTGGGTATGTTGTACACAGCAGTCTGCATTTCGCTTGTTGGTACAATCGGACATCTTCCTTGAATTCCCTTTCCGGTTTCCATATCCAATAAGTGCAGAGTGTTAACCACATTAACTACAAGGTAATGTAGGGGCTTTGTATCGGCTGGTAACCACGCAACAGCGGATTCAGGTTGTCGTGCCTTTGAGCAGGACAGGTGCCCTAACATGCTTAGGTAAGATATCCAACGGCATAAATGTGTAAAATGGTAGGCTACGCTAATCAACTTTAAATATAGCATCTGCTCTTAAAATTTGTAAAGTTTTATGTTTGCGATAATGTGGTGCCTCAGAGGTAGATGGACATGAAATTAACAATGTGGCGGTCCTGAGTTTTGTTTCAGTAATCTTCTCCTTGAGATCTCACCTCAGACCTTCTGGTGAATTCTTTCATATTTCTTCCCCACTAGAGTTACTCTGTTCACTGGGAGCACAGATGTACTGATTTATCCAAAGCAAATTACAGTAAAGAGAATGGTTATAATTAATGGGTACTCTGTGGGATTTGAACCCACAACCTTCGCACAAATGCACTATTACAGAATGAGCTACAGAAGCTGGGAGCCTTACCATTGAGATTAATCCTGGTTCCAATACAACTTTCATTCTGTACCTTCTAGCTGCCATTCTCATTGTTTCTGAGGAACATGTGTCTCGCAGAAGATGTCTGTGTGAAGCTGTATGTCACGTGTATTTAGGGTCCCGTCCCGCCTTAGTTGATTTAAACAAGGTAGCAGCGGATGCTCATTTGCACAGAGCTGAGGTCATTTTTGCTGTTTACTGGTGTGATAACAGCACTTCTCTTAATGATGTTGTTTATGGTTGAGTTACTGAAATCATTTTGGCAAATAAATTTTTTAAAAGTGTGTCCATTTTAGTATAATGCAATATTTGCCGAACGGAATAGGCCATTGAATCTACACACTGTCTCCACTGAAAGACTTGGAGAGATATATTGTTTGAAATGTCAGTAGTAGATGAGGCAATGGTTGCCTATTGCTTAGGGAAGCGCACTTGTAATAAGACTGAGAACTCAAATCCCCAACCAGCAAAGTACCACTGAAGTACCCCGAGCAGGGTACCGCCTCCAGACACTGAATTAGCTGTCCCCTGTTATGTCATGACGTCACATACGGGTTAAACACAGGATGCTTTTTGTTGTGGCGTTCCAGCAATAACAACTAATAACTAATCACCTAAAATAAATAAATTTAATAGATTGTAATTAGGGCAGTTTGTGGTTCAGTGTGTTGAGAGTTGCGCCTCTGATTGGAAGGTCACTGGTTTGAATCCTGGGGTTAGCAGATGGATGGTGTTGCCCCCCCCCCAAAAAAAAGCTGCACACTGGCTGACTCTGCACTGTGACCCACCAAATGTGCTCTTATCTGTGTGTGTGTCTCATAGAGAGCACAATGGTACAGGCAAAAAAAAAATCCTTAAGGAGATCAATGAAGTCCCTCTATTCTAAAGGTGGGTGGTGCATAACCTCAAAGTACAGCTGGTTTAGTGTGGCTGTTAAGTGAATGTTTATCATATATGAACTCAGCAGTGATTGAGGCCCATGCCGCACCATAGGCAAGCTTCTAAGCTACATTTTTGCCACAGTTCTATATTTAGGCACTAGGCGGCGCTCGACATAACAGTATAATATGCTGTAACAAATTGGTAGCCTATTTGAAGTTCAGCCGCAACAACAGATTTCACTCTTAAAATAATATTTAAATTTAGAAGAAAATAGTAGTGGTAAAATTATTTTCTGTGGAAAAAACCCCTACAATGCCGTTATAAACTTCTTTCCTCGAGTCATATGACAGAAGCAATAAAATCTAAGATGGTCTAATGGCGTCAATATTTGAGTATCGCCCTGCAGAAATAAAACCAGGCTTATTAAGTAGGCCTATTCAAACAAGGTTTTGGTTTATTACATTACGTGTGGAAAAAACGTACACCTCAGTCAAATGTTCGTATAACATGCCCAGAAATACTCCTGTTGATCCTAAACATTTTGCAATCATCTCGTGGTCTACATCTTAACTGCTTTTTTCTTGTAGCTATTGGTTACCTAGAAATATCGAGCAAAAAAATCAACTTTTACAAAAACTGACCTGTTTGACGGCGATTTTTACCCCATTTGGTTTAAGCTGAAAATAAATACCTATAATGAAAACCAGCAATGGGGAAGTTGAGTCCACATGGGACTGGACCTAATTCCTACCCGGAACAAAGGGACAGTGAATTACGGCACCTTTTAAAAAGGCAGCTTTGCGCCCACGTTGTTTAGCAGAAATTTAATTACTCTCCGGTTTCGCTGAGATGCTACCCTCTCTGAATAATTTACTTGTTGCTGCCTTAATTTGCCAGTGGATCAAGATTAATTAGATAATTGATTCTGTTTATTTCTTTAGTACGAGTGTAATGCTTTCTTGGATCTTGGGGTTATCGGATATTACTGTATTAATACCATATTATTCTACCGAAATTGCAAACTGCAATAATAATAAAAGTTGAGCAACGCGGCGATTAGCCGTTTAGTTTATATCCCGGGTTTCCGTCGCTGTCATCAAATACCTTATAGGGTCAGGGCTCACTATCTCACTTAGAGCTACACAATGCACGCTAACAAAAACTGAAGATGAATAAGGTTTCAGTACGTGAGGGTGCGAAATAGAGTATGGTGACGTGAACTACTGATGAGGCGGAGTAGTTCAAATGCAGTGCTTCTGTCGGTAGCTTTAATTTAGATTTTCCTCGCAGTAGGTCTACGGTAGCCTGTAATATTTGGTGAATCTTTTTCTATCTCTAATTAAGGATTATGTTATGTTGTCATTCATTTCTAAAAACAAATAATGAACTAGACGGCATAGGTCCATGTTATCACACGAATCCTTGCTGGGAGGGTATTGGTCACCTGTGTGGGATCAAGAAGGGTCACGGAGAAGGGGAAAGACGGCTCTATCCGTGTGTATCGTTTTGCTGTTTATTGTGTTCACTGTGTTTCTTTGTGCTCCCAGAGATTTAAAGTTAAACTTATTAGTCTGCTGCTTAACCTAGTTTTTCGTTTGGCATATTTATAAATAACATAATGGGTTTAAACCATCTTATCTAGCACCTCTCCTCGCAGCCCACCACAAGCCAGACACCTCAAGTGGTTATAAAGAGAGCAGAACTTGATGTAATTTGCTTTATACACATGCAACATTAACAAGCTTTGCCGTATCTCCCACAAGGCACCGCCCGCCGTGAACCATATTACTCGGATTAAAGCCCCGTGTGTCGCCGCGCTGTAGTTTTGATAGTTAATCTGCACTCTGCACGCGAGTTTACACCTGCTTAATAAGAAAGTCACAGTTTTATCCACTTGGCCTCGTTCGCGTTTAAAGGGACGGGACTCAAAAGGCTCGCGCCCCTATTAAACTGGCACGCTTGTGTTGTTTGCGGTTTTGCGGGACGGACACACACACACACACACAAAAACGGCGCATTTCCATCTGAAAGGAAGCGGGGGAATTAATTCATAGAAGAGCCTTTGCTGCCCCCCTCCCCAGTCCAAAAAAATAGCACTCTACTCATATGCTGAGCTCATTTAAAAGCTGCATTGGATATTAGTGCCAAAGAAAAGAGGCCGCTCCTTGAACAGCAATAGTAGCGTTATTCATCGCCTTCGCTACCGGATCGGCGCGGACCCGGGAGGATTCTATTCTTCTTACACTATTTATTTCTCAAGACCCCTAGTCTCCATAGGGTGTATGAAAAAGAAAAGGGGTGGGGGGGCAGTCTACAATAAAGAAAGTACATATTAGGCTTTTCATTTCCCAGCACTCAATTTCCTGGAGACCACACTGAACCCTTTCTAATGAAAGTAATCGCCGCCTTTGATGAAAATAGTATTATCAGGATCACACTTTGTGCAGACAAACAAAGTCCATCCCGCCCCATCCCGCCCAGTCCTCTTTTAACACGGGCATCGTGCACCGCCTGGACCCCAACCGCCCGGAACGCACTGAGAAGAAGCAGCATTTCACAAAGACGTAGTTTTCCTGGGGAATCGTCGATGGACGGTGGAGACGAAGCTGGACAGAGAAGAGGCGCCGCTTGGTTAATTTCCTGCGCCCGCCCAAAAGTGCTTCTCCGTAATTTCCCGTTTCTGCCACGCGACCAGCGTGTGGGCAGAACGCACAAGCCGTCTCGTTAAAGACAAGTTTGGGGACACTGAACACAGCGCCTTACGAAAGGGGGTGATGTTTGGCTCAGTGAGTGAATATGCTGCATTTGTAACCAGAAGGCCATTGGTTCAAAGCCCGGGGTCAGTGATTTCAGTGCTGGGCCCTTAACCCCCAATTTTCCACTAGGACTGTCTGATCCTGCTTTCTCAAAAAAAGAAAAATGTTCATCGCTTTGGATAAAAGTGTCTGCTAAATAAATAAAATGTAACGATAATAACTATTCTCTTCGCTTTTGTGGGTTCTGAGTTTTTTTTCTATTTATGGGCCACAGTTGGATGAAGAGTGTGGGTCCATTCCCAGAAGCGGCCTGACCAGCACAAACTGGCGTCAGTCACCTTCGTGGTTTACGTTACAGCCATCATAAAGATGTTATATCGATCCATTGGATCTGCTCGCCGCTGAGGTATTGTAATGTATGACAGATTGATTATTCCTTTACGTATCTTCTTAGTGGAATAACAGAGTTCATTACTTATTCATGTAATCAATGTTACCCATGAATATGATGGTATATTTGCACATTTTCATTCTGGTTGTTTCTCAAGGGTATGAAATCAGATTTTACTGTGAGATTTGAACCTTCTGCCCTCATCATTCATGGCTAAATAGTTAGAAATGAATGCCCAGTTCTCCTTTCATGTCCATTTGGGGACTATTTAGTCTGAGTATTTGTAGGATTGTATCTGCCGCTGATAGAAATGAATGACTTTACTCTTGATGCTAAAAGGATTTAGCGTTTTCCACACTGCATTTCCGCTCCAGTTGTGGTGAAGCTCGAATCTGCTCTTTTGAGATTGCAGAAATGTAATAAACAGAATCTGATACTCAGTTAATGTAGAATTTGGAATAGCATTGTTGCTGTTTGTGGTAGCGATTTCTGCAAAATGCACAGAAATAATTAGCAGTTTGAGCCATAGTATTCTGGTTATGGATTTTCCAGAGGCCGTTTTACTGAAAGCCAAAGCTACATGTCAGTTAGCGCATCATACACACCTGTAACCCGACGTCATGCGGCTCCCAGGCCTTTCAACAATCCCAGTAAACCATTTACAAGGCAAAGTGGAAAACAGAAGGGCATGCACCCCCTCAGATACTGTACTCAGTCACCTCTGCTTTTCAGTAACCATGACAACACATACCCAGCAGTAGTGCCTTAAAATAATTTCCTTTTTGTCAAGGGGTGGATTAAAACCAATAAGAAAGAGGACTTATGGTTCAGTCCAGTAAAGTACAATTGTCCCAACTCCGCAATCTAAATGAGCAATTCACCTGCAAGTCAGCAGTAATTAAGACTGGTGCTTGGTTAAATATTTCACAATTTTTTATACCGCTTATTTAATCAGGGTCACTCTAACCAGGACCTGGAGTATGAAACCTGCACTGTGGACCAAATATCATTTGCACTGAGGACTATTTGGAGTCAACAATTCACCTATGAACCAATGTGAGTGTGGCACATACCACAGTGCCAGTGTGAGCATGGTACATACCACTGTGCCAGTGTGAGCATGGTACATACCACTGTGCCAGCGTGGCACATACCGCGGTCCCAGCGTGAGCATGGTACATACCACTGTGCCAGCGTGGCACATACCACGATGCCAGCATGAGCATGGTACATACCACAGTGCCAGCGTGAGCATGGTACATACCACTGTGCCAGCGTGATCGTGGTACATACCGCGGTCCCAGCGTGATCGTGGTACATACCGCGGTCCCAGTGTGAGCATGGTACATACCACTGTGCCAGCGTGGCACATACCACGATGCCAGCATGAGCATGGCACATACCACAGTGCCAGCGTGAGCATGGTACATATCACAGTGCCAGTGTGAGCATGGTACATACCACAGTGCCAGTGTGAGCATGGTACATACCACTGTGCCAGCGTGGCACATACCGCGGTCCCAGCGTGAGCATGGTACATACCACTGAGCCAGTGTGGCACATACCACTATGCCAGCATGGTACATACCGCGGTGCCAACGTGAGCGTGTCACATACCGCGGTGCCAACCTTATTTCAGGATAGCAAACTCCTGCTGTAATTAAAGCATCAGACTCCTGTCTAACATGGGTGAATTAACCTGAGTGTGGCCTTTACAGCTCAACACTGAGTTTAAACTGCACTCTTTGGATCTCATTCATGCCATACGCACACTGAATAGACAGCCAGGCTGTGTCCCCTGCCCCCCCCCTTTCTTGTTGTACATTTTTGCATCAGCCGTTTATAAATGGTGGTTCCTGGGTTTGTGTTGTCACCTCACACCCCCAATGGTGCTGTTGTACATGCATTAGTATGTGCCCCTTGTGTCCATACGTCACCGTTGTGTGATTTGCCTGGATAACCTTAATCTGAATATTTAATATAATAATTTGTAATTAATAATAACCTGGCTGCATATGCTTAGTGTTAGCTGTTACATACAGATGTTGCTGAGCGATAATTCTACGTATCACCCGTCTTTAATTAGAGTTTTGCTTACAGTACATAAAGGCAAGCCAATTCAAGCTTATTCATATAGCTCCTTTCGTACCCTGTGGACATTCAAAGTGCCCATGATGATACACACAAATCGAAATCAAAAGAGCAAAAAGACTGCTTTTGAGGGCCATAGACACTGTTTTGGGGGGGGGGGGGGCAGGCAGGGCTGCTTCGTCTGCATCTGTAAACATGTTGAAGGCTGCTATTCCCTATGGAGTAATACAGGGGGCGCTGATGATCTGTGGGGACAGTGGTCGGCACGGCGCGTTCCTGCAGGCGCCATTGGCCAGGAGATGATGGGAGGAATGAGTGACCTTTAACCTCTGCCCGCAGCCGCGCTCCCCCCCACATTGATCGACCCGGACCGTGTCCAGCTGGGTCCCCGCAAAGCCAGTCAGCCGGAGAGCCACTTAAGGGGCGGCACGACGGCCCCGTCCAGCTTCCGCAGTCATTAATTACCTTTTTATCTCTGACAGTGATAAACCTGCCGTGTCACAATCCGGTTTATTAGGGTCACTCTATAAAACACAGAGACAGATCTCAGCAAAACCGCACACTGAGGCAGCTAAGCGGGGAAATAGGGCCATGATGAGGGAGAAATGGACTTTGCACATATTTCTGTACGTATATAATGTCACACGTATTCCTGCAAGGGCTGGATTTTCATCTGCACATAAAAACGAGCTCACGTCTAGTGTAGAATTTTTTTATATGTCTTTAGGGGAAAACTATTCATTGTCAATGATAAAAAGTTTAACTTCAAAATATCAAAATATCAAAAGAGGGTAGCTGGATAGAACAGTGATGTTTAACAAGATAACTATACCTGAAGGGTGCTGGCTTGAGTCCCAAATGAGGTCCTGCTTTATACCCTTAAGCATGATACTTCACCTGAAATACTCCAGCGAAATACTGTAAGTCCATCCATCCATCTTGTAACATCTTCTCCAGCACTGGGGTACAGGGGGGCCGAGGCAACACAGGAACATGCTGACGGGATGCCAGCTCACCCAGCTGCCTGACTTTGGACTGCAGGAGGAAAGCAGAATAGCTATATGGACATGTGAACCCGGGATCGAATGATGGTGCCACTCACTACTCTGCACCCCGCCAGCATAACACTCTCCATGTCTCTAGACATCCTAAATCCATCCGGCCAGTAGATGCTTACCCATTGGCTCCTTGAGTTGTCATAAGTATCTAATTAACTGTTATGGAAATAGTAGCAAATAATTCTCTCTGACCCCTTATCCTAAGGTTCCAGATTGCTAACATTTACACTATGTTGCAGTTCAAGACAGTTGATTGTAGAGGAGGTGGGCCCAAGACATCTGATTGGTTGGTCCTGCCTCCTCTAGTTGCTTGGACCCACCCCCTCTACAATCTGATTGGATTAATGCTGTTTGTACCTTACGGCAGTGTTTCCCAACCCAGTCCTCGGGGATCCCTGTACAGTCCACGTTTTTTCTTCCTCTCTGCTCCCAGCGCACCTGTACCAGGTATTCGTGTTTCTGATTGGCTGGGAGCTGGGAAGGAGCAAAAACGTGGACTGTCCGGGGTTCCCCGAGGACTGGGTTGGGAAACACTGCCTTAGGGAACAAAACTGTGCCAGGGCTGTAGACTTTTTTTCTGACAATGTAACACCAACATGCCCTGTTGCTTGCACATTGGGTTACGGCAGTTCCCATTGGTTACTTGGTTCCCAGTGGGTTGAACCAGGCAGAGACAGCAAATGGGAATGTCAGTCAGTTCTGGTTGGAAAGCTCATCTTCTCTCACCATTCGGCTGAGAGATGTACATCCCCCGCAGCAGACAAGTGTCACAGTGTTCAACAGGCCCAAAACGATTATCATTGTCCATCTGCTCACTGGTGTAGTAACAGTGCCCCCCCACCCCCCCAAGTTTGGGTTGTTGGTAAATGTTGACAGAATAAAACACATGTTCCCGTGCCCAAGACATGCATGTGTAACACCTCTGTGATGTATGTGAGAGCACCAATCGAGAGTCTTCGCATCATACCGGGAGCATATGATTGGCTCCTACCATGTCCCTCAGTTGTTTTGTCACTCCACGGTCAGTTGGATGCATCTTCTGGACCCAATGGCGGGGTGGGGGGGTGGCTGAGGTTTGGGGGCCCCCCTGTTGGCCACAAATAGACACTACACTGGATAATCCCACCCCTCTTTGGGCCTCATGTATATCTTTCTAGCCTTCCTCGCTGCAATAAAATTCATCGTCTTCACTCCCATTGCAAATGGCTGAAACTCCATTCTGCGGCAAATGAGGAACAAATCTCCGATTCCTGGGGCTCATAGTCCTCAGAGGCCTGCCTGTTTCCTGAGCCATAATAACAAAGAATAAAAGGAAAAGAAAGAATTGAGCAGCCTCGCACACATGAGGGTGGCAGATATTCCCGATACATCCCCAAGGAACAGATAAATCAATGTGTTACACAGGAGAAATCTATTAGGTTTATAAGTATCAGGCTGTTAACTAGGAACTGACTGACTGCTGATGGTGTGACAGTGAATTTAAATGTGGGACTAAGTGTAAGCGAGTTTGCTATAAATGACACAGGTCAGTCTTTCCATTAAGGGAGGGGAAAAACCACACCTCCGGGCAGAGAAGTCTCCTGGGGCTGCAGAGGGAGCCCATTTCACGAGGCCATTCTGCAGCCTCTGCCTTCTCCAAGGAAAGGGGGGGGAGATCGAAGCATAATCAAGGTGTATGTTTAGAAAATTTATTGCTATAATTTTTCCCCCTAATCTCTTCCATTTTCCAGCTGCCCCTGTGACATAGATCATCATCCAAAACAGAAAAACAAGGAAAATGAATAGCAGTTTAAAATTTATCGGTCTTTGATTCTCAATTATGTGTGTTTATGGATTCATCTGTCTTCTGGAACCAGAATCTTTTTCATTACAGTAGAATATTTGACACGCACACACACTCACACACACACACACAAGTAGAGAATGTATTAAGTTCCATGTTAGTATGTTAGATTTTGGGGGAAAACCTTTCTTTTAAAGGATGCCGACATGACAGAAAACGTCACCATTGCGCCATCGGGAAATGCTCCGTCGATGGCTCTCCATCTCCCTTCTGCACAGCTGGCTGTTCATGATTTAGCTAGTGTCTGGGATCTGCCCCGACACCCTGAAGGACCTTCTCTGGTCCACAGAGCAGGTGATGATGTGTGGAAACAGGTGGGAGCCTTCAGCGCATGTGTACACACACACACACACACACACAAACAAACACTTACATACATATTTGTATTCATATCATTGTGGGGACCATCCATTTATTTTTATGGGAAAAACCCTATTCCCAACATGACGACCTTAACCCCCACCCAGCCCGAACCTTTACCATAAGTAGACAATCAAATTACAATTCTTTTGGCATTTTTACTTTTTCGATTACAGATTTTTATAAAACTGAGTTTCCCCTTGTGGGGACCAAAAATTTGGTCCCCACAATGTCAAAATAACAGGTTTTCATGACACAGTGTAGATACTGCTTGGTCCCCCCAATGGCATATAGACCTCCCGGGGGGGGGGGGGGGGGGGGGGGGGGGGGGGGGGGGCGGGGGGGG
>JAODKC010000045.1:12736430-12770588 GCA_026777985.1 Mormyrops attenuatus
CCCCCCCCCCCCCCCCCCACACACACACACACGTACCACGGGTTGATAACGCAGGTATGTTAGTGCTTCATG
Organism: Mormyrops attenuatus; assembly: GCA_026777985.1. NCBI lineage: Eukaryota > Metazoa > Chordata > Actinopteri > Osteoglossiformes > Mormyridae > Mormyrops > Mormyrops attenuatus. The sequence continues at coordinate 12,736,503 of JAODKC010000045.1, forward strand.
AATTAGCATGAACAATTCCAACACTCATTATTAATAATCTTCAGTAGCTGCCATTTGTTTTACAAACAACTTACATATCTTATTTCAAGTTCAACTTCATTTATAAAGCACATTTAAAACCACTTTAGTTGACCAAAGTGCTGTACAATATGATTCATGAGTCACATACTTACACAAAAACAAGATAGAAAAAACATTGAACATAAACACACAGTCAGTTCTCCAGTATACACAACCACAACACCAAGAGCAACTTACTCTTGGGATCTAAGCCAGGTCAAATAAAACGGGGTTAAAATAAACAATCCCCCATTATTATGTAACTGAGTATTTTAGAGAATATCAGGTAACCTACCTGGCACAGGTGTACATCAGGAAGGTCCAGTTTTGGAGACGTACCAATAATATTTTGGCCCTCAGACTTAGGCCCTTCTTGGGTCCCTGTGCTTTGTGGGTGTGCAATTCAGTCAGGACCACCCATATAACTCCCCTACACTTTACCTACACAGTGCGTCGGATTCCGCCATGTCCCAGCATATTTGCTGAAGGAAAACGAACCAAAAACATTACATTCGCTAATTCCATTAACTTATGGTAACTTATGCACAGAAATAGTATTCTCCCTTCAGGAGTAAACCCCGTTTTGCTTTTTTATATCCGCTACCACGCAGGCCCACCGCCCCAACCCACTCCACAGTCTCCACCCAAACACCGCCCTCGGTTCCTCATTTTTACTCATTTAAAGTTACTTTTACCATTTCGTCATAATTCTGAAAGCTAGGGGGGAAAATCCGTAACCGGATATCAAAACAAAATCCATCTCCACTATTCTGAGCGATCGCAAATAAAAGTTAAGGTGTGAGGCTGGTCTGGGCAGCCGCAGATTTTTCATCATTCTGATCATTATATGGTGATGGATGGAGACCCATGCAGTATCTAAACTGAACCTTTAACAGGCCATGAGCAATACTATCATTTCTTTAATAGAACTTAATAGAACTGACCGCGTCTTTCCCAGGTGCCATTTGTCATTTTCCCTGTAAAATAATCAATAACGTGGATTTGGGAGAGAAAAATCATATAATAACATATTACGTCTTCTTGTGCTGTGCTGAAGACAAACTAAAATAGATTTAAACCTATATTATTTAATAAAACAACAAAGAATACCGAAGGTTTTTTCGTTTAAAATGATTTTGAATCAGAAGCATGGCATGTGTCGAAAAAATTCGCATTTGAAACGAAAATAAAACAGCTACGATGACAATACCTGTGTGGCGCCGTGTTTATTGTTCCGCCCGGTATTGAAATTGATGCGTGTGTCATTTTGTTCCTTTACTGACATCATTCTGGTCACTGAATTGTATCTGTCTACAAAGCAAAATCCAGAAGAAAATAACGCAGGGTGTATTTTATGTTGAGCTGCTATACAAATAGCTTTGTTGTCTGTAACCGGCAGTTAGATAAAGCCTTTTTAGCACTTATGAATTATAATCACGGGTTTTAATTACATAATCTCACAAATGCGGATAAGCAGCATTTAACAGGTCAAGCATACACTAAATGTGCTGATCTCATTGTCAGGCTAAAACTGTTTTCTTCCAAGCATGGCTTGATGTAGGATTAGTAATTTATCTAAGGGATAGAGCCCTCAGTGTCTCGGAGAAACTGGTATTAAACGATTATCGTGAATTACGTCTAATTTTCACAGAAACTCAAGACACATTAGAAACTTTTCTTTTTTATTATAATACATATTACTGAATGATATTGCCCTGGTTAATGTGTAGCTCAGTTAACAAATATTATTTAACTGGTTGTGTAGCTGTTCTTTGTTTTACGCATTTTTTAGATTATTCTTTGCCATTTTTGCATCTTATCATTCCTTCCTTGCATGTTCTTGTCCACCTGTTTGTATTCTGGTGCGTTAAAATGGCCAAACATACTTACTGCTCGTCAAACGATTCTCCAGACAATGACTTCTGGTAACTGCCCATAATAATAATCATCAATGCTCTTCATTTAGTAAACACCAGATGGCGCTACTCCACGCTATTTTAACAAAACATTAAAAAGTAATTTCAGTAACAATCTAATGATTTGTTATTAAATATATGATCCATTTCACAAGGATGCCTCTGGAAATTATAAAATAATACAAATTCTTGTTTCATTTTTACTATTTATAATAAATAATAATAATTTCTGATTATAAAAAACATGATGGTCATTATTCACAGAACAAGGAATCAAGAGATATTACAGTACAGTATTACCACTTAAAGTCCAGTTTGTTGCCAAAGAAAAACAGAAACAGGGTAGCTTGATCTAAATTTCTCGCACCGAAGCCCCTCGCACCGAAGCCCCTCTTCTTAATTAAAGCGCGAAATCGTATCTACTTTAGCAGGCCTTACAACCAGTAGGCTATTAGGCCCAATCTCTTTAGGTGAGTACAGACCGGAGAATGGATAAATAGCTTTTCAGATTCTGTGTCTGATTTGTCAAAATAATCACCTGGTCCAGGGCAAATGTCAGATATCTACAAAAAGATGAAATCGTATACGAATTATCTTAACATGATCTTCCATTATATATGCCGATAGGGGACGCTGTTTCCATTTATTCTCCAAGACTCAGTCTTTTTCATTTCGGCTCCCTGTCTATTAATCACTAAATACTAAAGCTACCAATCACATCTAATACGATATTGAGCATTTCAAAATTCATTGTGGGGGCTGGATAATGGAGAGGATTTTAATAGAACACGCGTCGGGAAGGCACACGAATCGGGGACAACTGTGAGGCGGGCAGAGGTGGAGTAGCCATTAGTTATCTGACTGCTAAAAGCGCTGATTTGTTATTACGCGCTTATTTATATATTTTTTATTTGTTTTTTTAAAACCCTGGAATCTAGGCAATCGAAACCGACTCTGCAAGTCATTATTTATTACTTGTGATCCGGAGTTGAACTTTATGAACTTCGTAAAGCTGGGAGAACGACAGATCTAAAGTACCAGGACTGTCAAAAAATGATGCAGAAATTTATAAGGAGGAATTAGTTTTAATTAATGCGGTATCTACGGGCCTATAATCATTCGGAATAGGCCTACCACAGGGATCATTATTTAGAGCTTTTTTATTCCAAAAGCAGTTATGTTTGTTTTCTCCGTATGTAGGCCTGTTGTTCATGGGAACATTTATACAGACTACAGGCCTATAATAAATTTAAACTAGACAAATTGGCAAGCTATGAGTATATTTTACGGAAACTATCATATTTAAACATACTGTAAATAAAAAAAAAACATTATTAACAACATCAACAACAACAAGAGCCCAATAATGTAATGAACAAGGGAATCTGTGAAATGCCGACTTATTTTTAATATAATTACGTCGATTCTAATTAGCTATTCGTCAAAGACAAACGTATAAACGGATCTAAAAAAGCTGGCGGCGCACGCCTTTAAATTATCCAGTAAGACGTTTTGTTTCACTCGACCCCTCACGTTCGTATTTCCAGGACGGACATGCCCGAAGCGCTCCACCGTCGCTATATATCACCACTTTGCACCTTCGGACGGCTTTCACTTTTTGCTATGGTTATTTGTTTAGCAATGCTCCTTATTTATTTGTTTGTGAGGTCAAATCAAATTTGTTTCGGCAAAAATGATTATTCCTTAACCAATTCACAAAACTTATTTATTAATGTATAATATAATGTGACATATTCTGCTAGTGTAACTCTGGAAAAAAACGACTCCTACCATATAAATCAATCCAGAAGCATCTCACTTCAAAGTAAACAGACGGAATCAAATTTGAGACACTTAACAAACAGTCCGACGTTTGTCATTCGCTTGCTCCACTTGGACTGCCAAGGCAAACCGCATGGTGATTTGTAATAATACCCCGGCTCTTATTTGGTGTCTAATTGGACTATATAAGACCAATAACAGGCGAGCGCTTACACTCAAGGCAAGCAGTCAAGGGAGGGTGGACTTGCTTTCAAGCCTGTCCCCTCTATCTTCCACCGCCCCTTAATCCCATTTGCCATTGTAGGTGAACGGTAGCCCTGCACTCCTCGCGTCTAATATCGGTGACATTTTTTTTTTCGTCATTTGCATCTGGCACCACGCTGGCGCACCACACCATTTCTACCGCGGATCTTCGTAAGACCTGGATACCGACCGATGCTACTTTGTAAAGGTCTTTTTTTTTGTACCGTCCCGGGCGTATCATTAATTAACAGAACAATCGACGCTTGAAACGGCACTCGTTGAAGGAAGCGAAGTTAAAAGCTATCTGTTTTTGTTTTTTTTTTTTCTTAGCCACGATTTCTTTCCCTTAACTTCTGTTTCGTGGTGTGAGACATCCGGGCGTTCAGTCGCGATGCCAGAGACAGCGCAAGAAACCTGTGCTCCTGCTAAAGACTCGCCCTTCTCCATTAAGAATCTGCTGAACTGTGACAGCAAATCCAGCAAACCCAGACCCCTGCTGGCTGCATCCAAGAGTGTTTTGGACGGCGGCTTGTCATTCTCTAAGGTCGGAGATCTGAGCTTTCCTCGTTTTGAGATACCCACGCAGAGGTTCGCGCTACCGGCCCACTATCTGGAGCGAGCGTCCGCCTGGTGGTACCCCTACTCCCTCAGCTCTGCGGGCCATCTGCACAGGACAGAAGGTGAACATTTCTCATTCGCTTTCTTTTTTAAGCATAGGAACACATTCATGAAATTGTGACTGGCATACCTAATGTGCTGCATTGAAAGGTGAATTAAAAATAAATTAGCCTAATACGTTTACCAGGCTGGACGACAAAGTAAGCATTGTTATTAACAATCGCATTTAAGAAATAACTTTTTTATCATTATACTCAGAATAGCGATCTATACGTGTACGCTTGCTCAAACATTTTGTAATTACTTTTGGTAAATGACACAAAAAGTTATGATTTATGCAATCTTGCTATAACCGAATCCTTACAATAATTTGACACAAGAAAAATATCCTCTATTTACATGACAATGATTCTGCTATTATTTTGTATTGCTTTCTTATTATTTTAGTGCTGTTTTCCATGCTTATCGACAACTTTCCCGTTCCCATTTTCTTTTCAAATCTAGTTAACGAAAAAGCGAGCGTGAGGGAATCCTCTCCAGCCTCGGGTACCGATCGAGATTCGCCGGATCTAGTGCTCAAATCCGACCCCGACTCCAAAGAAGACGACGGCAGCAAAAGCGCGGACGAAATCGTGCTGGAAGAGAGCGATCTGGAGGAACCAAAGAAAGACGACGGCACGGATGACTGGAAGAACAGGGACGACAGTCCGGATAAGAAACCGTGTAGGAAAAAGAAAACGCGCACGGTCTTTTCCAGGAGTCAGGTGTTCCAGCTGGAGTCTACGTTTGACATGAAGCGCTACCTGAGCAGCTCGGAGAGGGCTGGATTAGCGGCGTCCTTACACCTCACAGAGACTCAAGTAAAGATCTGGTTCCAGAACAGAAGAAATAAATGGAAGAGGCAGCTGGCCGCAGAACTGGAGGCTGCAAATCTGAGTCACGCAGCGGCGCAGAGGATAGTGCGTGTGCCTATTTTATACCACGAGAACTCGGCCTCCGAAACGGGGAGCGCAGCGGGCAGCGTTCCAACGAGCCAGTCTCTGCTCACATTCCCCCACCCCGTGTACTACTCACACCCTATAGTTACCTCCGTACCGCTGCTCAGACCGGTGTGAGAACTCCTCCTTTTACACCAACAAAGTGTAATTTTAAATTTATTTATATAATCGAATATTCGAAATATTATTTTTATATAGGCTATATAAAATGCTTACATTTTTAATAGGGGGAAACGGCGTTGACATTGCAGCCTGTATTTATTTGACGTGTGGAAAAAAAATCACTGCAGATTTAATGTTCACAAATTGTGTCATTATTTTATATATCGTTGTTATTATCATTAGACGTGCTGATGTCATGGTGTACGATATCACCTACTGCCGCTGAGTATTTTATTTCGTTAAGTAGCCTAAGTGAGTGAAATTTTACGATGCAGTTTATAGAGTTTAAGAACTGGTGTACAGCCTACAGCTATCAGAAACGTTCTTTATTAGAGTGACACCTAATCAGGAAGGCGTTTGCTGCCGCAGGATTTACATCGGTTTTCCTTTTCGGGGTAGTAGTGTCGATAAATAAAATATGTACGTTTAAATGCGTTTTTATATAAAACATAAATACAGACTGTATAAAATTTGTTTGGTGTTTTATGACTGCATGAATTTGTTTTGTAAAGGGAATTGTTATCGTTGGCATTCTAATATGTGTGCAATATTTGGTATGTTGAGCTCAAGCGCAGCACTCGACGAGGAACGGTGAACCTTCTAGCCGTTATCGTGATTCAGACTTTAAAAGTATTCTACTGTACATATTGAGACTAATCAGAAATATAGAAACAGAATGAGAGACCCATAATACACGTATTTGTTTTTTTTAATTATCATTAAAGCGCTTTATAACTGGAGACAATCAATTTTCTTTTCCTTTCCCCCCACTGTCTAAGCTGTATATATTTTTGGTTTGATGTACTCAATCATTTGGAATTTACTTGAATTCAGTCAGGAAATTATCTTGTATTTCATTTGTGGTTTAATACTGACACTAGGTTATCAGTATATATATATAAGCGAGACAAGGGGAAGACACAAGTTTTAATTGACTTACCGTTCCCTTTGTAAATGCCGCGACATTTTGATAGTGTACTGCTGAATTAAGTTGTGAAATAAACTGTTAACATTCCATACTCCGTTTATGCTTGTTAATTCTGTAGCTGACGGTTTGTCTTATGTATGGGATGTTAGGTTTTAAAAATGACAGCCACCTGTTCCTTTCATCTAGACACCTGAAAGGTTTCCCGTCTTTTAAGAAGCAGCATTACGGCTACTAGATTTAGTATAGGAAATTAAAAAGGGAGAAGTGTCATAAAATTCATTTAAAACTGTAATTAGAGATAGTATATGGGTCGATAACAACAACAGCAATAATAATAATAATAATAATAATAATAATAATAGAACATATGAGAATGTTACTTGTTGCTTTGTCATTTAATCAGTCGTTATGCGTGTCCTTCTTAAGACGTTTGGTAACGTAGGCCCGTAGTACTGTGCTGGTAATTTACCTATAGTAATCTCGGACTTAAAACTATCTGTCACGTCGCCTCAGTTCGGTAACATTTAAAATATGATCAGATCTGAATTGCTTTTGAAGCCAGCTGTCTGTCCGTATATACCGCCGACATTTTCGATTTTGCGTTGTTATTTATTGCCATGCTGTACGGAGTTATTCACCTTCAGGATGGTTTATGACACTTAATACATTTCGTATCCATCGCGGGACATTTTTAAATCTTAATTTTTTTACGGTTACTTACATGGATTTTATAAAACTATTCAAAGCCAATCGCAATAGTTACGCATTGTAAAAGGCAAATTGCTGTTTTTAATAACTTGCTCCTCGTTTTTGGTATAACATGGATTTACCCTATAGACTCATTTAGACAGTGTATATCATGTATGTAAAGAGCTCCGCTCGTACTTCCTTCTTTTCCGAGATGTAGGGTAAGGAGCTCCCTCAGTTAAAAATATAAATAAGTAACCCCCAATTTATTTTCAGTTTTGTAGCCGGTATTAATAAAACACATTATTGTGGTGTCAATTATTCGTTTTCATTAACAACAGAATTTAAACTTGCGCACAGCTTCGACAGGGCCTGCTTCAGAATTTAGAATTACATAGACATGCAGCCTAATCGCTCTAGGTCTTCTTACCCTTGCATAAAGTTTCTGATAAACATCAATGTTTAATATGCACACCAAGTTCCATGCATGTATTCAAAATGCCTTTATAATCTAAAAGGCCAAGAATAGCATATCTATTAACGTTAAGTTACAATTTAATGAAGATAAAATATACAATTTTAATATATAAGGCTACGATGACAATTCTTTCACATTAATTTAAAATATAGATCACGAAATTCACTCAGCGTAAAACGGAGCCTTGAAAAATATTTCTAAAAATAGTTTCTAAAATTATCCCAGTTTGACGAGGGTGGTGTTAAGTAACAACAAGGTCTATCGTTGTTTTTAAATACTGCATCACCAGATAATTTATTTTTTTTTACTTTTGAGTGATCTGTTTTAAAAGAAATGTGTAATAGGCTTATATAGGCTAATAAAACACATTAACAGATATCGCAGAAATGATTACAGAAACTATGGGTTTTGCGTAGCGACCTGAATTCAGAATTAAAACACGGTAGATGTAAAACGTTTTTCACCATTGTATAATAGATAAATAAATTAGATGGTAAGTATGAGGATAATAATGATAATCACGACTGTAATAAACATTATTCATTTATATGTTCCCACATTTTGATGACGTACACGAAACCGCAATGTGTAAGAACTAACGAAAGTAGGTAAGATGTAACCTACTATATAGAGTCAGAATAACAGGACTCATTCAACTAATGTCGTGATAATAATTTAATGTATTGAGATATTATACCAGGCAAGCCCAACGCGACCCCATTAAAGCGCATTAATAGATTGGTAAAACATTATGCTTCAGCTAGTATCGATCGAATAACGGTGGGGGGACATTGTTTTCACATGAAAGCCCTTATCCAAGTTTCAGCAGCGATCGTGACCTTCATATGTTCGCATACGTTTTAATAATAAGTTTTCAGTCATCTGTAATTCCAGGTTTTTTTTTCCCTATCAAAATTTTCGGAGAACTTAAATGAATAACATAACCGAGAACTTGAAAGGCAAGTTCATATTTTTAAATAGACCGCATCATTAAATTAGATTTCCGGGCTCAAGTGGGCGACAGTATCAATTATTTAGTTTTAACTCGGTTACCGCCATGTCCCCAATACTGACAAATCTCTTTCTCAGAAGCCATTCAAATACACAATCATGCACTGAGAATTTTAAAAGTATAGGCCTACGTCAATACTTTTATGTAACCGTACACGGGCTACATTACTGCCATTGGTAAGAAAAACGCACAGACCTCTGTTACCAGTTAATTGGCAGTTATTGTAGGTTACCACGTACATAAAATAATAGTGTGTTTCCCACAGTGAGTAATTTCTATATTGCAGGTAGGCCTATAGGTTCGTGTGCAGCATTCAAATCCCTTTATTTAAAGCTTTAAATAAGTTTGCTTGACTTTATATTACCTTGGAACGCTGTCGATTTAAACCTAAAATTATTTAGCCTACCAATTCAAAAAGCTCAGTGTGAGAAATTCGCGTTTTTTTCGGAAATAAAAGTTCGCAAGTGACTGAGTTAAACCATCAGATTTTCATCAAAGTTCTATTAAGTGAAACATAGGTTGTGGGGCATTCTCTGATTGAAACAGTTTAAATTTTAATTGTGTTTTTAATTTGACATACAGTTGCAGAAAAGAATGACACCGCGACGCCAAAGGGCGGTCGATTTCCCGCGTCTCTCCCATAGGAATTGATGAGTCTATAAGGGCAGTGGATTGGAAACCCATTAAAGCTCAGTGGTTTAGTTGTTAATTGGAACGTGATGGATAGAAGCCCTTGGATGGGCTAGCCTGATTCAATCTGTATAGCTTTCTGTTTCCAATAAATTACCCAATTCATTTCCAACCACAGATTACATAAACTGTAAATTGTGTACCTTCAGGGTTAAAAAGGGAACCAGCCCCGCCCCCGCTCCAACCCCAACCCCCCTCTCAGCGATGTCATTTGAACCAGAGAAAAGAGCGGACTCAAATCCTCTGAATGAAAATCGAAACATAATCAACGTTCATACTTAGAAAATTTATTGGGATCATTTTCTCTCGTAATTTCCTTATTTTTAAGTTTAGACGCCTCATACATCATAATACACAGCCGTAAAGGGTCTATGTTTAATATTTATCGAAACTTGATTTCCTGATCGAGGCTGCTCATGACTTCATCTGTCTTTCAGAGAGAAAACCGTTCTCCCGCGCTATAGGGTAAGGCTTTGCGGATGTGTGTACACACACACACACACACACACACACACACACACACACGCCTATATATATATATATATATATATACACACACACACATTTACTCATTTATAGTAATATTTTTACTATAAATGAGGGTTTTCAGCGAGATATTTGAAATTTTGGACACGCCAAAAAGTGCACCAGAGGTTTCAGGAAAAGACTAAAATCGCCATCCCGCCTTAAATCCGGGACATTGCGGATTAAAGACTTGACATTATGATTAAAGTTGACCATTTGTTATGTGTCTGGCTTCCGCGGATGCCGTAATAAGGTTAATGTAGTAGAACAACGAAAGCGAGCCGCACCTGCCCCCCAGACACGGTTAGGGATGGAGCCCCCCAACACTGATCAATTAGTCGATCAATTAACTGCCTGCCAGCACGTGAGAGGAGGCATATTACCGAATTAATTATCCGATTAATTTTTAATTGGACACAGTGGAGATGCAGAAAAACAATGTCATTCATTCACATCGTTTCTTAATTCAACTTCCAAACGCAAGCTTCGTTAGCGTGGTCTTTTAACTGGATTTCTGGCAGATGGCTGTCTGTACATCACAATCAAAATGTTTAGAAACTATTGAACTTTTCATTTAAAAACGGATCAGGGCAATTTACTACAAGACATTAATGCTCTTGTATTTATAAAATTTTTACTACATGGACTTACTGCCTTATTTCTGTTTTATAGAAGATGTAGTATTGTGTAGTAGGATAGTCTCGGACCCGTATTTCTTAAACGCCAGATAGAATATAATTGAAATCTTCCATTTGTCACAGTAATTTTAAGGTGGCATTGAATAACTGCAACATAGCAGTGAATTCTTTTTTCTAATTTAGAATATTCATATATGTGTAAAGTGGGCTACGCCTAACCCTCCCATTGACGGTTTTAACGAAAATACTGATGGCCTATGAAAAGATATCATCCGCAAATAATAAACTTTACGAGGAACAAAACCGTATACTGAAAATGGTCATAGATTTTGTGCATATCTGTAGCAAATATGTGTGAAGCCTATTTTATGAATATGGATGTATTTTGGATGTATATGGATATTAACAAAATAATTAACAATGTTACTCTTAGAATACCCCGCTCCTGCATTGCATAAACAATCGCGGAAAACTAAAATTGTAAATATGGTCAAAATACTATTCTCTATTAAAACAACTCATCAGGTAACCTGCGTCAAAATATTACAGTAGTCATGCGTCACGTTTTCTGCCCACACTGGAAATCTCAGCCCCTCAAATTAGCCATAAGCTTAACATTCTGCTGACAATTTGCAATCGAATCGCAAAATGAACTTGACTGGCTCTGAGAAGCAAAATGTTAGCAAAAAAATACGGGCTACTTTTAGGAGTATTACCCATAGTTCTGCATTCCCGTGCCAATGGCACTGCTCAGTATAAATTATTTACATTTTTTTTTCCTTAAATAAATAAGACAATCCTTTCATTCTTTTTAAGGCCTTCAAATGTGACAGAAAACTTTTATAAAAACGTGTACTTGCGTCAAGTCCCATAAGGTTATTATCAAGTAGGAAGTTGATCAACTGTGTGAAATTCTGTTACCGACATTAATTCCTGAAAACCTCGGCACTGGCAAATGTACCTGGATAGTGATTTATTTAACTTTTTTTTTGCTTTATGAACATTGTAAAATAGCCCGCACGTCGAATCCAACAAGTAGCGCTGATAATACGAATACTGTTACATTGCAAATATCCAAACAGCAGAATGAAATGCCATATATAAATATCTATCAGAGCCCATAATTGGCACCCATAAAAGTCTGATATACTGTTTAATTGTATATACTGTCAAATATCGTTTCGTCGATTAATAAGAAGGAGAGTGTAAGTGGGGAAAACAATGAAAAAAATACATATATATAGAGAGAGAAATGTATTTTTTCTTCTGTATCTCAGATTTCATATACACGTTTTTCCTTCGGACTATTCTAATTTAAACATTAAAGTCAGTATCTCTAAAACCGAACTAATCGGTGGGTCTTTGTGACCGATGAAACGCAACTGACACAAACTCTATGAGGCACGGTTGTGTTTGTGCAATAAAATACATATTAGGACTGCAAAACACAATTAGTCAAACCGGCGCCGTTTTTTTCCGTGGATGTCTCTCGGTCCCTGCATCGCTCCGTACAAGAAGACAGGGGTTTTGAAATTTCCGGGGCATAGTTTACGCTCGTGATTGGCCCATGAGAAGCTTACCAACATGCAAAATGAGGCAACGCCACAACACTGCCTCTAGTCGACAGCGGATGGTAGTTGGTAGAAATACGTATAAGACAGTGCGCGTTCAACAAAAAAAAACCTCCCGACATCACTTTTTAATCTCTCCACATATACGGAACACGGGCTTATGTTATCGTTCCTTTTGTATACACATAAAGGCTTCTGATTCCCCCAGTGTTATGAATCCAGCATGAGTAGTACAGAAGACAATGGTAGCAAATGCTCACCGGCCCCAGTCTGCAGCTTCACCATTCAGTCCATTCTGGGCACCGCATCTGAAGGCGCGCGCTCAGAGAATTCCAAGGAAGGGCTGCACAGGAATCGCGCGCTGTCCGTATCGTCCGAGGAGTGCAGTGGAGGAGAAGAGCCAGTGGACTGTTACTGTGCCGAGGCCGGAGACCAGCACTCTGATGGTCGACAGCAGGCTCTTAACTTTTCTTGTTTGAGTAAGTTTTGCAGTTCGTATTATTATTATTATCATTTTTATTATTATTATTATTATTAATAATAATTTACACTTCCGAACGCAAAGAGATCGTTGTACAGTACAAGTTATTCTCTCAAAGCTATTTTGAGCGACCTCGTCAAATTGATTAAATCGGCTTTAAAATGAAATTATTTCCCCCGAATTGTTGTAAAATGTAGCCTGATTTAATTACGGTTTGTTAAATATTAATTGTATGCCATTGTTTATTTAATGGCGCACTCATAGCTTTTCGACAGTCGATCAAGTGGCCAAAGTTCAAACCTAATGAACTCATTAAAGTACAGAATAATGTTTAAATGTAATGGATCATTCGCTTTACACGCACCACATAAATCATTTTAGAGGTTTGGGGTTCTATGTTAAAAGTACTTACGAACGACGCAGCGTTATTAAGGCTTCGTTTGAATTGGTAGAGATAATAGTATATTAAACGTGAAAATTACTGTAAAATAGTAGACCAAAGAAATCTTGTACATTATTTACTAATAATAAGACGATGTTATTATTACATACAACATCATTTTTATACTTTTGATTTTTGGACATCACTACCGTCATTGTCTTTTTTGTAGACGCAGCGAAAAGAATCGCATCGGTTCCAGTTGGAATAGAAAAGGGGAAGAATTTATCAAAGGGTGTATTACAGGATTACAAAGAGGAAAAACAGAGACCGTGTAGCCAGATGTCACCTGTCTCTGACGGAAGGAAAAGAGACGCCGAAGACAAACACAGTAACTCCACCAAGAAGAAGACCCGCACGGTGTTCTCGCGGAGTCAGGTGTACCAGCTGGAGTCCACCTTCGACATGAAACGCTACCTGAGCAGCTCCGAGCGGGCCTGTCTCGCCACTAGCCTACAGCTCACAGAGACTCAGGTCAAGACATGGTTCCAGAACCGCAGGAACAAATGGAAAAGGCAGCTCTCGGCAGAACTTGAAGCAGCCAACATGGCACACGCTTCTACACAGACTCTGGTTGGGATGCCACTTGTTTTTAGAGAAAATTCCCTACTCAGGGTTCCAGTGCCAAGGTCCATTGCTTTCCCTACACCATTGTATTATTCCGGCAATAACTTACCTGCTTTACCGCTGTACAATCTTTATAACAAGATTGAATACTGAATTGAATACTCCATAACATAATACATACATGTAAAACATGTCTATGTCTATTTATAAACATTTATTTGAACGAAGATGTTTTACATTTCGTATAATAACCTGCATATATGTTTAAATACGAGTATTTCTCTGATTGTAGCCTATTAAATACACCATGTGTATGTTATTTTGTACTTTTTTAATTTAGTGCTTTTCCTGTGATTAAATGATACACATGTTATCGCAAAAAATGTAGTGCTGTAACGGAAGGCCGCCACAATAAATTGCAAAATAATTATATTCGGTTTTTTTCTGGGCATGGAGCAGAAATCCACAAATGTTGCATTTCGATTTTACTGACTGGTAAAATACCCGTCAAATTCGTTTAATGGCAGTAAGATGATGAAATATTGATATATTGTTTCTTATTGTAATGTTAATACATAGGCAAGTGTGAAGGAAAAGGAAAGACCTACCAGAGGTTAGAACGGTGGCATTTCAATATTCCGGTACATTCTACAAATATTGGTTCTGGATTTCTGCATGGTTCATGGTGTATTCCATTCTTCGACTACAATATATTAAGAGTATTCAGCGACGGATGACAGGCGACTTATGCGTTAAGACACTTGGATAGTATGTTGCGAAACGAGTTTGTAGAACGACAGAAAAGTGGTGTGCCTTTACGTATCTTTCTTGAGAAATTACGTAGAAAGGTGGTAAGGTTTAACATCAAAATCTGATGGTTAATGCCACAAGTTTTTTTCACTTTCATCATCATGTACATCATTGTGATTTTGTATATTACGTCAGGGGTCAAAAGTAAGTAATCATTTGAAACTAACTATGAATATTTTAACACTACAACACGACTACAGTATTTACCTATTACTTACTGGATACCTTATTTGAAGCACCGTCTAATTATGCCCCGCTTAATCGATCACACTCAAACTGAAGTCAGCTCAAGATATGTTAGGTCGAGTTTCAGAAGTCTCCGAAAGACCAAAATCGAACAACACTGAAAGCCGCAGCAACATTCCTCGAATCAATCAATTCTGTTTAAGTTTACAATAAGCATATAATCAGCTTGAAAGGTTTGTTGGGATAAAAATTCAAAAACGCATTATGATACAAAACGTAGTCTGCATTGAATATCTTAATACATAAGTATATTTCTAGTTATCTAAGAAGCATGCGATGATATTAAAGTAGGCTATGCTCCTCAGTGTCCAGGAGCATACATACCCTATGTATATCTGGTGTTATTGCGCGTTCATACTCCACTTAAATATTCCTTATTTACACGTGATTCAGTTTTGTGAGTGAAGACACAGAGCACATGACTCATGACACAGTGGCAACGGAAGCACTCAAAGAAAACCGGAAGTGATAGAGAAGCCAATGAAAATCAAGGCGGGAGCGTCCGGATTTTGAGCCTGCCAATGACAGGCCGTGTTTCTTTCCTACACTCTCGTTAGCGAAAACTGCACCGGAGACTCGATTGCTGTTTACTAGCTAAATTGTTTTAAGGGATATACTTTATTTTTTCCCCCCAGAATAAAAACGTGTTACAGGGTAGTAGCACTCAACGAATAGAGGTGAGTATGTATCCAGCCAGCCAAAAATTTCTATGCTAACGAGGTGCTGCTAGCTACGGGTTGGAAGCGGCACGACGTGACAAAAGAAGGCCTAACATTTCCGTGCCCACTGTACGTGAAAGTGGGATAATGGTTTTTATTTTCCAACCGAACATCAATTATTTCAATGATTGAAATGAATCTTTCAGTTGTATTTTTAACGGAAATGCCATTGTTTCTGCTTACGGGTGATGGTGCTAGCTAGAGTTAGCCAATTAGCACATCTGTGAGAAGCAGTCAAATACAAAAACATACAACGTATGCCAGTAAAAAAAACAATACAGCTTCACAAGAACTTTGGCAGCAAGCTGTTGCGATTATCGGTGTTTATCGGGTGGCATGGTCTCGGCAACGATGTATTGCATGTCATAGGATTAATATACAGCTATTTATCGTTATTGTATGACTGGCGCGTATAATAAGACGCATTTATTATGTATTATGGGGTGGATCCATACAATAATCGGTACCTGTTTCTGCCTACAGATGACTGGGTCGAATGAGTTCAAGCTGAACCAGGGTCCAGAAGATAGTATCTCGGCGGTGAAGTTCAGTCCCAGCACAGCCCAGTTCTTGCTGGTGTCCTCCTGGGACTCCACCGTCCGCCTCTACGATGTCGGCGGGAACTCTATGAGAATAAAGTACCAGCATTTGGCCCCCGTGCTGGATTGTGCTTTTTATGTAAGTGAAAGGGATGATTTCTCCTGATTTCTGAAGGTTTGAATTGCACTGTGCATTAACTTAATTATGTCCTGTTCCAGGATCCCACACATTCTTGGAGTGGGGGTCTGGACATGCAGCTGAAAACCCATGATTTAAATATAGACCAAGGTATGCTTGCCACTGCTGAGCAGTACCCTAAGTGTGACATTACTGGGAACAGCACACATATACAGTACAGTAAAGCGATTACTACTTATTCTATATTGTGTTTAACTATACTATGATGCACACGGCTGGTTGTTTTTGGAATCTGTAGTATAATGGGGACATGTAACCCTTGCCTTGCTCTCAACAGATACAGTTGTGGGAACACATGATGCACCCATTCGTTGTGTTGAGTACTGTCCTGAAGTCAACGTCATGGTAACGGGCAGCTGGGACCGGTCTGTAAGGCTGTGGGATCCACGCACCCCCTGCAATGCCGGTACCTTCACCCAGCCCGAGAAGGTGGGCCTGCGTTTTGTGAAAATGATGATTTACATGAACAGAAATGAGTACAGGCTTTTCTAGAGCGAATAAACTGTCACGATTATAGTCCCATGTTTATTACTGTAAAATGATTAAATGAACAGTCATCCTGTTGTACTATATGACAGTTTTTACTGTGGGTTTGCTGCATAAAAGGCTTTCTGGCATTAATAATGAGCCCCCCTGAATCAGTCTATTGGATGGATATTTGCAGAGTTGTGTAGCGGCTTTTTATATTGGCCATTTGCCTGTCAGCAGTGAAGCTGTGAAACGGCACCTTTGTAAGTAACTGCTGTGGATAAAATAGTTTCATGAAAGGGCTTTTAAGCCTATCTGTACTCACAGGAAAAATACAGGCGAGCTCCAGGCTTTAATGGCTGTGTTACTTGTTGCTATGTTGCAGGAAAGGCTGCCTGGCTTCACACATTACTCATGACCCAATTTCCGTAACGGCCCCGTGTTCAGGATAAATGGATCACATTAGATAACGGCTGTGATTTATAGGTAACCTTAAAAACCAGCAGGGTGCGCGGGGCGAACCTGACAGATCGGCGAGCGAATTAAGCTGTTTATGAGTTCCGCGGGGTGCGTAATCTCGTCAGTCTCAGTCATTCTTCTGAGCGAATGTTTGTACCCGGCTTTTCACGAGTCTTATTTGATCTGTCAGGTCGGATGCCTGTGCATGAAGAGTAGGGGGAAAGCGTTCGGGATGTAGAGCCTGGCAGAAAATATTTGCAAAGCACCGGCCTGTGTTTTGTTGGAATCCCGTGAAGAATTGGAGTGATTTGGAGCTGATAGCGGCACCATGGTGTCTGTCACCGTGCATACATGAGGATGGGCGGGGCACTTATTTGCCACACCCTAAATTCTGAAAACAAAGACTCAGAGAAAAACAAAATTCTGTTGTGCTCTGAAATGGGTCGAATTGGTGGTGGTATGATAGGCACCACATACAGAGAAGCTGACCACAAAGTTTTCTGAATAAGACAAGCGAGGTATTGAAGCTACTGTCTGAAAACCCCACCCCCACCTCCCTTCTATAGGTATACACACTCTCCGTCGCAGGGGACAGGCTGATCGTGGGAACGGCTGGCAGGAGAGTCTTGGTCTGGGACCTGAGGAACATGGGCTATGTGCAGCAGAGAAGAGAGTCCAGCTTAAAGTACCAGACCCGCTGCATCCGGGCCTTCCCTAACAAGCAGGTGAGCCCGCATACTCGGCTAGGGCAGCATCTCCCAATCCAGTCCTTGGAGACCTGAAGACAGTCCATGTATGTGACTCGATTTTCAGGGCTATGTGCTGAGCTCGATTGAAGGCCGGGTTGCCGTGGAATACTTGGACCCTAGTCTGGAAGTCCAGAAGAAGAAGTATGCTTTCAAATGCCACCGACTGAAGGAGAACGGCATTGAGCAAGTCTATCCTGTCAATGCCATCTCCTTCCACAGTGTTCACAACACCTTTGCCACCGGTAGGTCTGCCTCAATGTAATGTCCAGTGACCTTCTTCGAAAGTGGCCAGTCCATTTGTAGTTGCCTCATTTTGTCCACTGATCAGCTTGATTAGTTTTAATTGTCCCTCAGAGCTTTTGGAACCCTGTGGTTGGAAGCTAAGATATTATTGGAAATGAGACCTGATCA
This sequence comes from Mormyrops attenuatus, assembly GCA_026777985.1. Classification (NCBI taxonomy): domain Eukaryota; kingdom Metazoa; phylum Chordata; class Actinopteri; order Osteoglossiformes; family Mormyridae; genus Mormyrops; species Mormyrops attenuatus. The sequence continues at coordinate 12,754,898 of JAODKC010000045.1, forward strand.
TAAATATTTCTGCTGGGATTGTAGTACTTGTACATTAGAAACTCCCAGCCCAGAGGTAACCAACCCAATCCTGAAGTGCTGGTATCCAGCAGGTTTTCCATCCTGCCTGATGAGTTACTATCTGCCTGAGATCAGGTGTGGTTCATCTGAGACCAGGTAGGATGGTAAACCTGCTGGATACCGGCACACCAGGATTGGGATTGCCTACCCCTGTCCTGGGTGGTTTCTCTTGATCAGTTCTGCCCCACTTTGGTGTGAAGCTGCCCATTTTCAAGAAAATGTCTTATCTTCAAGGTACATGTTAAGACCATGTGAGATTCAAATATTTTGGTTTTTAAATGACACGCAGGGGGCTCAGATGGCTTCGTGAACATCTGGGACCCGTTCAACAAGAAGCGTCTGTGCCAGTTCCACCGCTACCCCACCAGCATTGCGTCGCTGGCCTTCAGCAACGATGGCTCCACGCTGGCCATTGCCTCCTCTTACATGCAGGAGCAGGGTGACATCAGCCACCCTGAGGACGCCATCTTTATCCGCCAGGTCACAGACGCTGAGACTAAGCCCAAGTGAGTCCCTTCCCCTGCTCCCCCCTCCCCGCCCTCGTTTGTCAGCTAATTAATTTCTATAATTCCGTCAATGGGATTATTGATAGCGACACGCACAGCTGCAGCCCCTGGACAGTCTTTATCTCTCCTTCCCAAGGCTTTCAATATCCGGCAGTTGATAGACGTCTGACAAATGAAATAAAATGAGAAGGAAAAAGGCTGTATTGTCTCTTTCTCTCCTTTAAATCCCTGCCCCCATCCTACACGAGATGTCAAATGCTGCGTTTTTGCACTGGTTTAGGGATGAGGGTACTTCATGTCTAGTACAAATGTATATCGGAGCTTTTTAGTTGGGTCCCGTTGCGGACGAAAGCCAATTAGAATAGCTGAGCTGCATTAATGTCTCTCCCTGAAGTGGCAGCCCAGTTCCTGCATTGTGAAACTCACAGATATGCGAGTGACATTAATCAATATTCCCTCCATTTTCCTGAGGGGATTGGGTTGGCATAGGTGCACTTTCAGATGAAGACGGTGTTTTGTAATTACTATTTTTTTCAGCCCCAGGAACTTATGAAAAAACACCCTAATTAGTAGAGGCGACCTCTGATTTTTATAGCGATGGTAGAACATGGTGCTTATGTCAGCCTCTGGTGACTGAGTTACCTGAAAAAGGTTTTCTTGGATGCTACCGGGCGCGCCTGGCTTTCATGGATGGGCGAGGAAGGGGGGGGCACGATTAGATTTGCACGCAATAGTGCAAACCCCAGCAGTCAATACTGCCATGGTTAACATAGTCCAGAAATCGGGCTTAGAGAGCCAGTGATGGCGGCAAGCAGGCGACTGCGATGAGAAGCAGAGCCGTGACCTCGCAGGTCTGAAAGCAAGGAAGACGTATGGAAATGCAAGCGACTGTCAGCTTGTATGGCCTTCATGTGACTTGTCAAAAGCGTATTTATAGAGATACAACATAGTCTACATGGTTTACATGATTTAAATATGCACTTCCTAGTCAGTTGGAAGGAAAGGTACCACTCAGCGATTTTTATTATTAATGTCCAGGACACCAAATACTGTTTAAACAGCTATCGATTGGACAGTTGTGGTATATCTCAATTGTTGTAAATGCTGTGTCCTTGTGTTTGACTTTTGAACAGTGGCACTACTGCCGTTTTTGGGCTCTGTGTGTGTATGTTTACTTCTATTTGGACAAAATTTAGCAGGTTTTTCTGTTGGTCGATCATGAAAACAAAACTTATGAATATGAGATGGCTGACTGTGGGCAGGATCGGCTGCAGGTTCCACCTTTTGATTGATGTGTTTGTCCCGCAGGTCCACCTAAGCTCCCTGGCATGGACAGTTCACCATGTACCCTCCTGTCATTGTCCTGTCCTTCAAGCATCTTGGGAGATTTCTGCTGGCATCCAGTCAAACCTTGATGAGACTCACCTTTTTGTTCCTCGTCACATTTTTTTTTACGTTAAATATATTAATGTTTCCATCTTCCCCACAGTCTTCGGTTTCCCCTTTGAAGCGTTTATTCATGTTATTCGACTTGTTTTTAAACTGCAAAGCTAACCCACTGGACATAAGGATGTACATAATATACAGTGAATACTGTTTGTGACCATAATATTATTCCATCCAGGTCTTAAACAGCAGATGCTGAAGTAAGGAGAGGTTTCACAGTTAATGGTAACAATGCATACGTCACAGAACCTGGTTAGTACGTCATATGTCTAGCGAAATCAACTCTAAAAAGGAAAAATCGTTTAACACCGTGAAATCTCATTGTAATTTTCCCCATTATACACTGGTTTATAAAAACTTGAACTGAGTAGGAAATAAACATTTTTATGAAATGCTTCCTTTCCCCATTATCTGCTGTGCTCTAGGTTGTATTTTATACGAGATATGTGTGTATTTTTTCCCTTGGCGACATTGTACTAAAGCTTTGCGAACCCAGCCTCACTAATAAACTGAAGCGCAGAGTGCTTAGAAATGTATTAATGAGAAAGTTTTGTGATACAGACGTAGATTCAGATTTTTAATATATACGGGGAAGGTTTAACTTAAAGAGCAAGTCATTGTTACCTGTTTTTAACGCAACTCCCGGACGTGTGGCCGGCGTCCAGTTATTGAAATATCCCCTCCTTGTCGGCGGAGCGTTTTCACATTCAGCTATCACAGGAAGCGTAATTAAATCGCCGCGAAATAAGGCCGCACAGAAAATCCGCGCATTAGCGTATAATTGATTTCAAAATGGCTACTTTTAATCTTACAAATATGTACTAATGCACTGACCTTTAATGGCAGCCCTGCGTGGATGTGTGAAGGGGTAATTAATTCCTTTTGATTTCGCTGCGCAGCGCCGGTGCTCTTTGCGGTGAAAGGCAGCGCTCAGCCATGGCCGGGAGCCGCTCCGGCAACAGTTGTTAAAAGACCCCTCCCCTATCCTAAAGCCCTCCAGAGTAAGAAGCGAAAAGCATAAAGATTATAATTATTCTATTTAAGAGCTACAATTTTTTTGTAAATGGACTTGCAGTGGTATAGAGAAGTGCGGGCAGCTTCTTCGATGTCCCGAGCATTATTTGCTCGTTTGGTTAAATGATGTTTCTAATTCCCCCGTGATTACTTGTAATGAGGCAGTCTTTCACATTCTTTCAGAATCCATAAAAATTGCCTTCTTTTAAGATAATCACCACTCATAAACCGGCGAGAGAGAGGGAACAAGACCGGGGTTTGTTGTGGGGAATATGATGGCAAATTGCCTCGTTTCCTGCCGTCTTCGCTTCCAGCAAATTAGAAAATTAAGTTTCTCAGATAAGCATTAGGACAGTCGTGTTTGGATGTCTTCTAAATGATCGAGGCTGGGAGGATATTTTCGAATCTCTCTTAATTCCTTTTAATTATGCATTGTAAACCGTGTGGGGACGGGTTTATGTTTAAGCTGTAATCGAAATGGATGTCGGGTATAGAGGAGGGAAAAACATGTCAAGCAACTATTTGTTTTATATAAAGCTGGCTTGCACAGCTGACGCTAAATAACGGACAACTAAAACAGCGTGCATTTATTTAACAAGTTAAAATACGGCGTGTTATAGTGGTTTTAAATAGCAAAGGCCACGGACGATGTGAGCTGGAGTGAAGCTGTCAGTCGGCTGGTGTAAGTGCCCGCTGGCGCTCCGACCGCAGCCGCGGTGCAGAGGTGACGGTTTCATTTTCTAAGTGGCGACGTGTGGCAGACAGTTCGGCTCTACAAGAGACTGTTACATGACAATTAAAAAGGGGGGAAGCGTGCATCTGCAGGCAGTCTTGTACATTTACCCTAACCACAAAAGGGGGCTTATGTGTGCGCCGATCGCAAGGGTGACCTTCACTGGCACTCGGGGTGTAAATATGGTTTCTAATATTATCACTATCTGATGCGCCCGTTCAACATAATCCGCGAGGAAAGGGGGAAATCACATGATATTTCAGCAAATATTGATAGCCCTCCAGAAACGTTACCCATAATATTTATTGGCACGTCGAGATCTTGTATATAGAATAACAGCGCTGGTCGACGTTTTTCAAAGGTTTTCTCAGACTAAGTTGGTATCAAAGCTGATTTCAAGTCACATTCTGATGGTAAATATACACGCAAAGGTTTACGGTAATATACTCATGCCAAAATGTATGATAAGATCGCTATGTCTCAATGTTGTTTCTTATTTTCTCCTATATGACTCACAATAACGTTTGAATTAACACGTCCCGGTGTTGGCGATAGTTGTACCGGATCTTTCACGTGGATGCTGATCACTTGTAATTCTATGTGCTTTTGGTAAAAATTTATCAATTTTTTAGAGAACGAAATGTGCCGATATTTACCAAAATAAACCCCACCTTTGAGTTTTGCTGAACGCGTAGGCTATTTATGATGGTAGTCTATTTTAAATAGTCTAGCATTTGAGTTTTATTGAAGGTCCCAAAACAGCCAATTAAGTTGTTAGACCAAATAATTCCATTAACAGTAATCACTGATTTATTTTATATTATGATTTTCAGGCATAAACGTCAAGAATATCTCAAGACTACTCGAAATTAAGCACATCACGTGTGTGTGTGTGTGTGTGTGTGTGTGTGTGTGTGTGTGTGTGTGTGTGTGTGTGTGTGTGTGTCCAGAGTGTGGTAAAATTTTCCTTACTTTTCGGGACATTTTTTCAGGTCCCCATTTGGATAACCTAAATTTTATAACAAAAAAATCTGTGAACGCAATCGGAAAAGTAAAATTGTCGAAAGTCTTGTAATTTGTTTGGTTATTTATGGTTAAGGTTGGGCTGCGTAGGGGTTAAAGTCGTCATGTTGGATTAGGGTTTTTTCCCATAAAAATGAATGGACGGTCCCCATAAGGACAGGAACACATAAACTATGTGTATATATGTGTGTGTGTGTGTTTGTATGTCATGTTTGGTTCTTGACTGGGTGGCAAAGGAGGACCATTATGTGAGGAGTGAACGGTTCTCGATCTTTAGTCACTCAGCACTACAGTAACCTTCTCCACAGCTCCAATACCTATCCACCCTGAAGCTGCAGTCTCCCCCAGAACAGATTGACACAGCTATTCGGGCACCGTCTTTTGTGATTATTACTACAAAATCTGTTTTTTCTGCTTTTGGACCTTATAAAGACTTTCTATACTTAGTCAGTAAAGAGCCCAGTAAAGTCCCCAGTGAAGACTCAGCCCCCTATCCATTCATTTCTAACTGTGCTCCTATAGTAGGAACAGTGGTGATTTTGGCAGACAGCAGTATCAGAGATTTTCCATTTGTGTCAAACCCGTAGAGCCTCCACTTTGACCATTTGCATATTTCTTTGGTGCAGACGCATTAATCTGTCATTGAAAATATTTTTTTAAAAAAGACATTAAATGGACACAACAGATGAAGTTTTAATGTGAGAGGAGCTGAAATATGAATGAATTTGTGGGAACTGCTTGGAAGGGCAGTGAAAACCGTATATACCTCCAGGGGCCGGGGCATTTGATAGCCTCCAAAAATACAATTCCAGCAGAATTCATCTTCATCTGCTTCTGTGTGTGCGTGTTTGTAATTAAGTATGTGTGAGTGGGGGAATCAGTGTTGTCTTTGAAAACACATTTGTAACCATTAGTTGAGTGTAGTGTTTCCTTCTCTGAAGCAGGCTTGCTGGTGATGTTAGACTTACCCCTGTAGCAGTTGTGTGTGTGTGTGTGTTGGGGGGGGGGGGGGTTAGACGCTTTGGGCTGGAGCCGTGTACTATGTATCACGGCGGGGAATGGTAACCTGACCCCCCCACCCAGCAGCCTGCGATTACCTCAGTCCAGCCCTGGGGATGCTTTTAAAGAGATCTGGCCAAAGATACAACATCTCTTCAAAGGAATTGTAGTTACATCAGAAAGCAATTAGCCAGGAGGTCTCGGGGCTCCACTGCCACGTTTCGCACCCAGGACCATCCGTCTGGTCCCACCAGCACCACGCCTCGCTCCTTAGACCCACCTGGGTAAATAAGACGGGAGGGGGGGAGTCTGCAGGTGCCCTGGAAATTCACCTGGGGCGGTTTTTCTTGTGACAAACAAACACGTGCAGACGAATAGCGGTGCACTTGGTGGGATTCATTGGTTTGGAGTGTTTAGCAATGCTGGGTCTTTCCTAACTCCAAAGGCAGTTTTTGTTTTTTAATTTAATCATTTGACTGCCAGATCACATACCGCAGTCACACTTTTGTTCTATGGGATTGTTAAAGCCGAAATGTGTAAATATTTGCTTTGTCGCCGTAGGATTTTGTGTAGGATTCATTACCTGTATTATCATAATTATTACCCTCGTTGCTAATCTTGACAGATTCCTTTCTGCTACAATTTAGCATTCGTTTCCCTGTTAAAAGGCCCAATATGTTAGGTTTCAAGCAACCCTTACGGACCCTATTAAGGACAATGGAAAATTGCGGAGTAATTTACGCCTCTCTGGGACTCTGAGGGCAAAAGGGAGAATTTGCATTAGTAATATAAAGAACAACGATACTTGGTATAAAGAGGCTGGGTTTTTTTTTTTTTTTACCCGAAAGCATCTGCTACAGTTAACGATGTGACAATTACCTTAATTTTTTTTTTTTTGTTTTTTTTGGTTCGGTTTCCAAGACAGTAATTGTAGGCCTGTTACCCAGAGCCACACTAGAGACCTGACTTTAATATGGACAGATCACTGTATTGACTAGAGGACTCCACTTTACGATACAAGGCCTTTTCCCTCTTTAAGCGGGGGGGGGGGCTATCAGGTGGGGCCTGTGCCACCTGCCCCATTGAGCCTGCTGGGGGGGGCAGCACTTCTCAGCACAATGTGAGCAGAGGATTGTGGGTAGGTCATTGGGAGGCAGCTGCTCATGCATGTCTACATGTGGTCCAGCTCCAACGGTTCAGGTCTCATAGTGAAAACTGGTAGCAAAATGATGTAGGAACTAGACTGGAGACCAGAATGTTACATGCTCAAGTCCCAGTATCTGCTACAAAATGACCTTACCTTCAGAAAATTTACCGTATATATTTATTTGTTTTACTAATACATTCTAGAAATGGGTATTTTCATAATATGATGTACTATATCCTCCGCGTAATCTACCTGATGAAAGGAAAATCTGTGACAATTTTATTCTAACCTGTCCCTTGGTTGCTGCATTTCTTCACAGTTCAATACAGTGCAATTGCTACCGTGGGTGTTTATTATGTGTATTATGTATCCAGCCTATGATAATTGGGGACTGTGCTGCATTACGCTGGATGTGATCCTGCTTATTCGGAGTCCCTGGTGAGCCGCTTTTATTACCTACTAAGATCCTTCCTAGGAGCAGCGTCCGGTCTCACTCAATAAACCACTCACAGAATATTCATTAGCATAACAGCCCCTTTTTTTTACTTTTTTAACCCGGGAAGTACCAGAACCTGAGGGGTTTTCCTGTGTCTGATGCGTTTCCAGGTACTCCTAATCCACATCCCTCAACCTTGGTTTTTAAAGTGACAGGCTGGCGAGTAGCAGTTACAGGTGTGAAAGTGAGATCCACGGGCGACATCCAGATACTTGTAGACAAGCTAGTGTCCAATCAGCCGGGCCCCTTCCTATCTGGCCAAAGGAATCATGGGAATCTGCAGGGTTGAGGAAGCGATACCCTTGATGGACATAGACTTCCTATCCTCTGCATGGTGATTTTTATGACTGGCCTTTCTGTCTGCGGTTGAATGTCATTCCCCCGGGGCAGCATATTTAAAAGATAAATAAAACATAATCTCCACCCATATCCTCTGAACCTCTCCAGATCTCCCGCCCAGGAGTTAGGGGTTTTGAAAGACATGTTTGTTGGGATCGGGCACCAGTGCAGGTGAAGAAAACACCTCTTGAGTTACCTCAGATAGCCAGGTAACCACCTCTGAGTGAAAGGTATATTTGTCAAACGGCAGTGAAAATTGGGATCACAATGATGATCAACCAACCAGTTAGGAAGTGAGCTATCATATTAGAATCATTTGTGCAAGAGGCTTAACCCAGCCGGGTCAAAGGGCAGCGATCAAAGACGGCCTTCTAGCAAGGTGATGAACCTTTGAGTAACAGCAATCCCTCCTTCTTTAAAGGAATTTTTCCATTGCAATAAATTCTCGCAGGGTGATGACTTACGTAGATAGTATGTTAAAGAGGCAGTGTGGTAACCCGAGGGGTAGTACAAAACTTACAGGGCTACTGGCAAATAGGCAAAAGTTCCTTTACATTTACAAATGTCATCATTTCTCCAACGAGCTCCATGGCTTTGCCTGCTCTCAATGGTCAGCTGTAATTCTGAGCTTAGCATTCATGGGGCAGGGTCCACCTACTCGTTTCAACATGCTGAGTGATGGGTTCTTTATCATGCTCTGGAGCTGGCTTTGACTAAGCTAATGAAAGGAATGGCAACTCGCACCGTGTGCTGACCATTACACTTTCAAACAATACTCTTCTAGAAGGTAACAGTTCTCCACCTTCACATTCAAAGAGTCTTTCTGCCCCCAAAAAACGTAGTTTACTCTGGAGTCGACTGTCGGGTAATTCGAGAGCAAGAGAGGACAGCGCTTGGGATGAAAAAAAAAACATTTCCATAGAAATTCACTGAACTTATTACATTGTGCGGATTATGTACGTCTTAGCATGGAGAGACACTCAATGTCTAGGAACTTAGCATGTGTCAGCGGGTAGGGAGACAGCCCCATGGGGCACTCAGCTAAACATCCAGTTTTTAATCCTATTTAAGCCAAAGTTATATTACTAGCCTTCCTAGACGGTCTCTTTGTATTGTCATCTGTGGCTGTGAAACTGTTACTTAATGTGTTCATGGCCAAGGGGTACAGGTTGCCCTTCCTGCAATTAGCGTTCATGGTTAGCCGAGCATAACTCGCAGCGAACATCTTTGATGCTCAAGTTCCCTGACCTCTGAATGAGTGGAGGGATACCCAAGACACGAAGATGACAAACCCATGTATCTGTTACAGAGTGCACTATTGCCTTCTACTGGTCCTTCTGTTTTAATGTAAAAAAAAACAAAAAAAAAACAGAACTGACAGCCAGCCCCCGCGTTGTATGGAATGAAACTGTCCCTCGAAGCTCACACCACCAAGTCGTCATTGTTGTACCCAGAAGACCCTACTTATGTCACCAAAAACTGATAATGTCCTCATTTGTCCAAAGCAGGCTGTTTTAGTTGTCTTGAATGCTCCACAACATATAGGTCAGGATGATATGATCTCAAGGGGCGTCGCAGTGCAGATGGATGCATCACACAGGCACCATTGTAGGACCAAGTAGGAAGTAATACTGAGCAGAGGTCTCGCTGACACAAAGTGTCTCCTGTATCTTCCGTCCACTCCCATGCTTTGCTTGCTGAACCATGTCACGTTTTAGTGATAACACAGTGGCCCGTGGCTCAAAACATCCGTGTGCTGCTATTACAAAACGTATGGCCCTGGTTTTTGAACAAATGCCTGTAATAAAACTGCGGTATATTTGGAATAAAGGCCCAGATTAGACAATATCATCATTTCATGATTACAGTGGATATGTCATTAAACGTGTGCAGGGGGAAAAAATACACAGTTTTCCGACTCAATCTTGCAGATAGATGAATTCAGCCCGATTACCTCAGCGACGGTAGTGCATGGAAAGATATTGAATCACCCCCCTGTTATCTCTGACAGACGGGTATAAGTGGCCACCGTTAGAGACAGCCGCGTCTATCATCATGTCACCGTCGACTGATTGCATTCCGCGTGCTTGTTGGAGAGAGCGCTCCGTGTTAATTCTTAATTTTGTTTTCACAACTATAATTAACAGGATGCCCTCAGTGTTTAACCTGTACTACATCTATATTTGACAATACTGAATTGGGAACAACAAAATTCCCTGGAGGGGGAGGAGTTTAAATGCAGCTTCCTATTGGGTGCTTGTTGACAAAACAAACCCCCCCCAATCCTACTGAGTGACAGAACAGCTAATAGGCATGTCAGATGAGTCAGGGGAAATAATTCCTCTCCTTCCGAAATACTCCATCCACAGCCTCAAAAAAACCCAAAAGCAGTCAGTGGGGCCTGACATCAGATGCCGTGCACTGTATCAGCGGACCCACTGGACCAGGGGCAATTAGGGGGGAGCATAAGAGGGGCCATAATTAATATAGAGGAGCCCACCTTATCATTAACCAATTATATGTTTTGAACTGCTGAGTGACAGGGGAGAGGGCACTCCAGGAGCTAATCAGCTGTCAGACTGGGACCAGCGCCCCTGAGGCCCGGCCCCTGTATTCACCCCAACATGAGGTTGATTCCTAAGTCTCCTGAACAGGTGAACTAACCTTAGGACAGCTGTTAACAGATGTGCTGTTCTGCTTGATTCCCATAGAGCAGGTGGCACTGCAAGCAGAAAGCACTGTTGTCACAGTAGTATTATTGCGCAGGATAATATTAGATATCTAATCTTATGTGCATGCCTAGTAGTAGAAGTTCTGCTAAAGAAATTAACACCGCAGAGACAAGACTAAAAATGAGACATCGGCAAGCGTCCCTGAAATATATGATTAATGTCCTGTTTAGCCAAAAGAAATAATTACAGCTGTAGCCAGCGTAATTCCGGCTAAAGGTCAAATTGAATTTTGCTGCAGTCCTCTAATCACTTACATAATGAATGTAGTCTTTGCAGGCTTATAATACAACAGCATACAATTGGTCTTATAAATTATCAGGCATAACTGAGAACATGGAAAGACGTGGCGTTTAGCGACGCTTGTCATCTCGCTTGATTTATACTTTCAGTTAGCGGCACCAGGAGAGGCGTTTGCGACAAAGCGGCCATGTGTTTCGACCGAAGGGAACGTCACAATTTTTTTCCCCCCAAAAGCGGTGGGCACATCGTGTTGGCAGAGGGAAGAGTGTGCACCCCCTTTTCTCCCTCCCTCGCTCCCTCCCTTCTTTCCTTAAAAGGCGCTCCGCCAGGTGTCGAAGCGCCTATTGTCAGGATCACAAACGAATGCGGATGAGTTCCCTGGCATCTCAGATGCGGCCCGGCTCTCCAAAAAGCAATACAAGTGATAGGAAAAATCTCAAAGGGAATAAGTTTTTTCCCCCTTTTATTTTGCGCCTTTTCGAAACCCCCCAGATAGGGAGAACAGAGAGGGTTTAAGGTTACCGGATAATTTTGCCGCCGTTACCCAGCTCTGCGTTTGTCAATGGCGGATGGTAAAATCTGTTACGCCATAATAATCCCTGGCTCTTTCCCAGCCAATGATTACATGTAATTATGCTTTTCCCCGTGCTATTACTCTAACTGGCTGTTGTGCAGGCAGAGAGAGGATGTGTGGAGAGTCAGCCGGCTTTTATAAGCTCTCCACTAAGGCCACTCCATACCCCTCCATTTTGGAATTACCGCCGGCCCTTTCTTTTGAAGTCTCTGTCAGCGCACTCTCTATTTATGAGACGGGAATGCACTTGCGAGTTGGAGACTGATCGAGAGGATGGAAAGGGGCGCTCTCAGCCCGAACAACACCGCCGTAGCCCCGCGCCCTGGCACCAAACAGTCTTAATTTAAAAAATCCGCCTTGCAGAGATGGATGTGGTTGCACCCTGATGCAGATTTTTCATCTAAGTCTGAACTTGCACAGATTTGAAACGGGCAAAAGGCACCTGGGCTGAAATTTTGCATTTCCGATGTATTGTTTGTGAGATTCTGCATCTTGCATGGGAAAATGTGACAATATGTCCATCTTTAGAAAGCTGATGACCTGATGGGAGGGTCAAACAATCTATAAAAAAGAGTAATTGATGTCTGCATGATCAAATCCCCAATGACTTGAACCCATAGTTTTTGAGCCTAGTCATTAAACTGACATTGAAAAAGTTGTATTAATTATTAACTCTCGTGAATTAAATTAGATTATTATTAGTGGTTCCTCACACCTGCGGGACTATAGGCCTGGGTTCTGTCCCAGGTTTCCGCTATTGATGCATGGTACTTATTTCTGGGGGATTTGTGTGGATTCCCTCTGATCTCCTCAAAGACCTCAAATGTCCTCTGTCTCGCTGGATATGTTAGCTAGCTTTGAGAGGCAAGAGAACGCTTCAGATTGTACCTGTCCTTCATTCTAAAATGCTTCATAGCAGTGTTTCTCAATCTGGTCCTTGGGGACCCACAGCCGGTCCGTGTTTTTGCTCCCTCTGAGCAGGGAGCAAAAATGTGGACTGCTGTAGGTCCCCGAGGACCGGATTGGGAAACACTGCTTTATAGGATTGTCTCTGGGGTGCTAGGACCTTTATTATGGATGGATAAAATCTACTCTAAAATTAATTACATTTAGCGTGTTTTACTAGAACGGTGTGTGGGTGTGCCCTATGATGGGTTGGCGCCCTGTACTGGGTTGTTCCCTGTCTTGTGCCCGAAGCCTCCAGGATAGACATCAGACCCCCTGTGACCCTGAATTGGGCAAGCAGGTACAGAAAATGGATGGATGGATGGAAGGATGGATAGATGTGCTTTAGTAATAATTACAGCCTCAAAGATTATATGGTGCACAATGAATTACAGTTCTTTTCCCTTCATTTTTTGTTATTATTTTTTTTTAGTATTTTAGCATAAACAGAAATTAGCACACAGTTGTATTTTACGCTACAAATTATTCTAATACGCAAAACCAGTCAACTAGTTAAGACTAATTAGCATATGCAAAGTGCTGTTTTCTTGTTGAGTTAATTGCTTTGAACTGCCTCTCATAACGCAGTACATTTAACACCTGCAAATCTAAGTCGGAGAATTTTGAGAAATGTAATATTGGGACACTATGCATGATGCCTTCTTAATAGCCGATGAGCCTGGATATCACTGCTCTCCATCACAAAACAAATTCTTGTGGTTCCTTTGCCCCTTTCTCCCAGCAGAGCGTGATGTGTACAGAGCCTTGTTTTGAGTCTGTAAACACTGGATTCGGTGGCCTGGTGCTGATTCTGCCCTCAAGGGCTCTCAGCATCCTGTTACTGGCCAAGTAGTCCATGGATGCCTGCAGAGGTCCGGTCCAACAATCCATCCTCGATTGTTCCAGGCACAATAGACTCTCTTTCGATTGCGGTTGTATCTGGGTAATTAATGAGGAAATAGACCTCATTTAACAGGTATATTTTACCGGAGAGTCATGCATTTGCTTTGCTCAGCTCTTGTTGAGATGTAGGTAAGTGCACTGACACCCTGCGGCCTGTGGGGGGCAGCGCTTCCTCCACTGGCACTGACCTGTCACTCTCTATCACGCCATCTTCAGGGCTGATCCCACTCACACCACTGATTTACTGTTTGCTTACTCTACCGTCAACGTTAGCATTCCTGCATGACCTGCTGCCAGTGTTTCACAACTAGTTTTGTTTCATTTGCAGTTGTTCAGTACAGACCATATATTACAGACTTGTGTACTTAATAATATCACTGACCAAGTCCTTAGTGCAAGGCGTCCGCAGTTTCTGCATGGCAGGAGTGGCTTACGTGCCTCTAGCCTCAGACTGGAAGCTTGGGGTGAAGGGAGTGGGTGTAGGTGAGGGCGGTGGCTTTGCGTATGATTCATGGGGTGAAGAATGTTTTCCCCCATCATAGTGAACTCCCTGCCGGCTCAAAGTGCATTTATCATGGCCGTCGAAGTGACAAACGGCCTAAGGTACCGCTAAACCAATTCATAATCTCCAGGGGTTGGAAATTCAACGGTCAGATCAGAGTCCGTCTGAGAATAACACAGACGCAACTCTGCGGCTGTCAATCCGGGGGGGGGGGGGGCGAGAACGGCAGCCAATGCAGCAGAAACTCACTGAGGGGAACCACCTTAAAACATGCCCCCATTTTCATACATATGCGAGCCCCGTGATAACGAATACGAGATAACGGATATGGATGAGCGTACAGTGTTTGTGCAAAAAAAGCACTAATTAGGGATAGACAATTAGTGGCCAACTATGATTCGTGGCGAAGGTTCATTTTATCTTTATTAGGTGTCTACGACCATATGAGGGGAAATGAAAAAGCGAGGCCAACTTACTTTTTCCATTTTCATTAATTTTAAAAGATGAATGAAAATATCCAGAGTGCTGATACATTTATATGACACGAATGACCATTTAAGGTATGTTAGCTGTTATTTGGGGGGACGTAAGAATGGGGGATGGCCAGGATATCCCGTTACTCACCTCTAAGCAGATCATTGTTAATTGACTGGTAAATGGTAATTGGTTCATTCCCCTTAGCCTCTGATCATTCAGGATGTGTGAACGGCATAATATTGCCTCTCCATGCTTCTTTGGTGCTCCTGACCAGGATAAGCAGCTGGAAGATGGATTGATATGGAGATACGGACGTGTATTTGTATATTTTCCCTGTTGTGAAAAGCCAACTTTTACTAAAAATCCCCATTGCATCCCTACGTCACATGAGTCTGCTCTTCGTCCTCATGGGACAGACTTCTTCACAGTAAGATATCTCTCTAAAACAAAGGGCTTCTTTCATGGCAAGATCGAGAGACTGTGAACAGCCATCCCAGATCACGTTTCTCTTCCTCTTCACCCTGCGTCCATGACGCTCTTCGAAGACCCGCACCCTTCTGCCACAAGGGCACCTGGCCCTTAAAGATGAATTCTACCCAATAATTATAACGACCTCATTATGCTCACCACATGATTTTTTTAACAAATTTAAATGAATTTTTAATCCACACTTTAAAAATAGAAATGATCTATTCGAGAAAATTTTCATTCTCTCATTTTACGAGAAAGAGGGTAGGATTTATGGCAGCAGAAGATCATCAATAATTTCATGAGCTTAATATTACCACATGCGGGGCGGGGTCTTTGTAAACGGATGTGCTCCGATTTCCATTATGTTCAATTAAATTTAACAAACACCCCCCCTCACCCCGGCCCACCCAGTGCTTCCTAGCGTCTAATTCTCAGTGTCCCATGAAGCCACAAAAAAGTAGCCCAGTTGATGGCAAAACGCTCTCTGAAAATCACAAGAGTCTTCTGGCGCTTACACACTGGGAAAAAAGAAACTGGAAATTCCTCTTTTCCTTACCTTCTAAAGTGAACTAGAATCTAGAGCAGATTCCTGCCACGTCACACAACAGGACACTCACCAGTGTTTGATCACCTGATGTCCGTCGACATCTGTGTGGCCAGCAGAGACAGACAGCACAACAGGGAAGGTCCTTTTAAAAACTTTTCTTTAAATCCCGATATCATCGGGTTCGTAGAGAGGATTGAAAACACTTTGGGCCTCTGAGTGTTCAGTTTACCGTTGTAAACCTGATCTGATGTTTGCGTTGAGCTCGTTTGTTTGGTGACAGGCCGCTTTTGAGGCCTTATTCATCATTACCCAGCATGGTCCCTTAGTACTGATAGCCGTCGCCTTCAGCCTGTCTGTCCATTAATAGGTTTGTGACAGATGACAGCAAGTGGACGTGGCACTAGGTGGCATATTTGGGCCCCGTGTGCCGTTGCCACCTTCAGTTTATCGATTACCACACTCCTGATAATCTGACATGCGTCTGATCTGACGGGGGGCTGGGGGGGGGGGGGGTCAGCATGCCAAGGCTAATGAAGC
>JAODKC010000045.1:12795460-12814466 GCA_026777985.1 Mormyrops attenuatus
ACATAAAAAACCCCCGGTGGGGCATAATCTCCAACATCTGGGGCCTTAAAAAGTGCCCCCCCCCCCCCACTCCCCCTCCTTCTTCCTCTCTTTTGTGCAATTAGATTAATTAAAGGCACTTTATATCACGACCCTGGTACCCTTTTCCTTTCAGTGGGCAGCGCCGTCCACCCGACCTGGTCTATTTCTACAGAGACAGTAGCTGCTAGGATATTCAAAGGGGAAAAGGGGGGGGCAGTAAGCAAAACAAGCCAGACAAATCCGCTGCAGACGAATCCACTGAGCTGTTAGTCTCTCTTGTTTTTTTTTTCCGCCGCACTGATCTTACGGTAAATTAACAGCGTTTTAGTTAGCTACAAAGAGCGGCACGGTCAGGTTTCGCCAGTGGGGACCCGTCGCTCTTCAGCCACCCAATTAAGGCCCATTAGGCAGCTCTGATTAGCCTCAGGATGTTGATGTTGCGGGTACCGTTTTACCACGGTGTTTCGTTTCTGCACGGTGCCTCCGCGGGCAGCCAGAGGCCTCCCCAGGGGGCCAGTAATAATCCAGCACGGTGGAAAGCCAGTGTGCCCCCCCGGCCCCCGAGAAGAGTGATGGGGGGTGGCCCACCCTCCTATGGGAAAGGAAGATCTGGGACATGGTGGGGCAGTGGGGGGGGGGTCTTTCGATGAATTTAAAATCGATTCGCTTCAGGTGCCACATTTAATCGCGGGTCGACAGATGGACTCAACAGGGGAGGGGAGGCGATCTCTGTGGCCACGCCGACCCACAACACCGATTCAGGTTCGCAGACTGGAGGCAGACAGTCTGCTGGCATGCCCACCCCCCCCCCCCCCATACACACCCGCCGCCAAGCCCAGTTCCGGAGGGAAGGCCTGAGTCATCATGTCCTTCTCAGCAGAGGTCACAGCAGAAGAGTGTGGCATTCAGCTTGGCTTTGATTACCACCAGGGTGTTGATGGGGGTGGGGGTGGGGCTTTTTGACATGGACCAGTATTGAACTGTAGGGTGGTGCTGCCGGTGGGAGAGGAGAGCTACTTAGTGACCAAGGCTTGCATCCCAGAAGAGGACCTGCAAAGATCTTCACATCTTCTTAGTCCACTAACTTCCAAGCATCATGGCCTGAGTTAGAAAAAGGAATGTGCGGGCCAGAGGGACCCCATACAAGGATGCGGGTGCCAAAGGGACCCCATACAAGGATGCAGGAGCCAGAGGGACCCCATACAAGGATGCGGGAGCCAGAGGGACCCCATACAAGGATGCGGGAGCCAGAGGGACCCCATACAAGGAGCCAGAAGGGCCCCATAATGGAACGCAATAGGCTCATACTAGGAAAATAGACAGTAGCTTTAACCAATCACAGGAGGCCTGTGGCTAATGGCAGCTAATGGCTGGAGAGAGCAGGAAATTAAGGGTGTGTGGCACAGTTCACTAGGAGGGACCAAAAGGAGGCCAGTGTCAAGGAAGGGTTCAGCCATTGTACCTTTGAATGAGATACGATACCGGCTGACTAATTATAGGTTTCCAACTGCCCTCCATGCCGATTGATCCTCCATGCCCTCCTGTAAGGGGGTCCTCAACACCACCATGCCCTGGCTTGCACATGCCTCGGGTGGGGGGGGGGAGCACTGTGAAGCATCAGCACTGATTAATCTGCGATCCACGGAAACCGATTAAAGCTGTTCCAGTGCTCTCTGTGTAATCATGGCGATGAATTAATCATGGCTCGATCCGGTCTCTCGCTCTCTGCATTCAGGTTGCCCCGGGCCACACATCCCGTCCCCCCCCTCCACTGACATGTCGTCCCACTGATGACTGGGTGGCGGGCAGGGCCAAGACACCACCCGGCCTGATATCAGCACATGAAAGTGGGAGCAGTGTGGAGCATGGTGAGGGATATTGCAGAAAAGGTTATGATCTCTTTAGATCACTCTGTAATCAGGACAGGGTCATGTGATCTGAGATCCAGTCCTGGGAACATGGGCTACAGGGCATGATGGGACATCACTCCATCGCAGGGCACACACTCAGTGCCATTCCGGACTTTTATAGACACTACCTGGAAGAACTGTATATGTGAATGCAAATATCTGAAAAACGCACTGGGCATTAAATGGATTTCACCCTGCTAGCTCCCTCGCACAAAGTCCAGATCATTTCTGATTGACCCCCATGTGTGAATGCAGCAGGAAATTTCCCGGAGAATTCGTCACTAGCGAGTGGGCATGATGATGATGTTTCTGTCATGCAACTGGCACAAAAACAGGAGAATACAAACAGCCGAAAAAATTCTGTCAGTAAGGGCTGGTGCCAAGATCATCCGACAGATTCAAGGAACGGTGAGATGGTCAGATTGCAAACCGGCTACATGACCGCGGTGTAATCCGAACTGAGGCACAGGTGAACAGCGAACACCCTCAATGTGTAAACGAAACACTGTGATTTCTGTGGCATACTTTCTGTGTCATGTCCTGTCTCCTGCATTCTCTACCCAAGTTACACCCTTCATCTAAACCAACGGAAGTCTTTCCAGTAGGTATGAATGCATCTGACCGGTTATGTGCCAAGTGTGAAAGTTCACCCCAGACGATGTCCATACCTGATTCTTCAAACAATATTCGGAGTTCATGTGTGTAAACAGCTATAGACGGCCACCTGGAGCGGCATCTCCTGACGGAGCAGAGGTGAAGCTTGCCTAGAATGAGTTTCGAGCGGCACCGCACACACTCAGGGAAATTTAGGGACACCAGTTCACCTAACTGACTATTTCTGGACTATAGGAGGAAAGCCAAACAAGCATGAGGAGGTCACGCCAACTTCACAATAACAGAGCTGGAAAATTCCAGAAGGATGAGCCTAGAGTGCTGGCGGCTGAGCCACCCTGTGTTCCTGTTGGTCTGTGTTTATTATCCAGCACAGAGACTGCAGCAGAGACACACAGACAGAGACACAGGCCTTGGCCGCGTAAAAGAGCCTGCTCCCCTGTGCTACCTTCACGACAAATCCTTAATCCCGAGCTAACATGATCAGAAGTTTCCGTCCTCAGGACGTGGCCTGACTACCCCCAGTTCCGACCTGCCACCCGGCCAGACGCCCCCGACGAATCAAAAGCGTGCCCGTCTCATCTGCGGGGTTGAACCGCGCCCAGGGAGCTATCGGGTGTCCAGGGCTCTCTTAAGCTGCCCCCAGCATCTGCCTCTTACGGACTCGGGGGCCGTGTAGTCACTAAATGGACACAGTAAACAAGCTGCATAATTAAGGGGTGGATGCATGTCAGCTAACCACACCACACGGGGTAGCAGGGCACCAAGCCATGGTATGGACTAATTGTTACTTCATTAGAATTCAAAAACTGATCATTTATGTTATTAATCTATATTATTGTGTTTTTCTTCAAGAAAGCATCAGGACTCCCTAATATAAAGAACTGTGTATACTTTCCATGCTTGCACAGGACATGTGAAGTTTACTACAATTCACAGCGGTAAAACGCTGGCTCATTACGATTCATACACTTTAAGGTTCATCCCTTTAAGTGGGCCGGCCTACCAGATATCAGCGACCGCGGCACTTTCAGGAGGCCAGTGGCTCACATTTTCACTTTGGTGGTGCTCCCTCGATCCAACCCCCCCAATGTTCGATCCAGGCAAACGTTCGACTTGTAATGGCACAGCTTTATGCACTGTTACGAAGATGGGCGGGGGGGGGGGGATCAATGGCACATTTTCCCCACACTCCTCTGTAATATTTGGTTTCTTGTGGCAGATTGGTTTCCTGAGTGGCTATGCGAGGAGACCATCTAATCGAAACATCAATTTATTATATAAAAGTTCTTGTCCCAGAAACACCGTGTTTAATATTTATTTCCCCCTTTCCAGGAAATTTAACAGCTGCATTTCCACCCGCGCAGCAAATACGTTTAGTCTCTCAGCAACCCTCTCGGCAGAGATGTCTGTGAGCTCCTGCAAAGCTTTCACTATAATGCTGGATTTGCCCTGAAGAATAAATAAGATAAATCTTTCTTCAAAAAAATAAGAAAATATCATCCATTCATCTTTCAGCCACTTATCCAGTACAGGGTTGTGGGGGGGCTGGAGCCTATCCCAGGGACCGCAGGATGCAGAGCAGGGCAACAAGATGCCAGTCTATAGCAGAGCACAATAAAATACTACACTTCATTAATACAGTACCTGTAACATTTTTATATGAAATTAAACTATGAAAATATTTTAAATATAAATTTTAATGCTTGGGAATGTTGAGATATTGCAGGTCTTATCAGATTATGTGATAAACGCAACACGGTGACTGTCAAATAAATGAACAAATAAGAAAATGAATGAAGGACTTAATGATAGCTAAAGAGGACAGGCGTGTTACACGAGGGGACGTCCCGGGGGCAGCCGGATCCTCTTAAAGACGTGAAATGGGGCTCACATTTCTCCCAGAGCGATGAGCGGATGGACGGGCCCCAGTGGCGCATCAGGCAGCCTCCATTTACAAATATTTTTTGGAAAATAACATATCATGTTTTAACACAACGGATCCCTGTGGGCCAGGCTGGGGTGGGGAGTCCCCCCTGGGGGTAAGGCAGACTGTCTCTGAGGCCGGTATTGAGTGTGGGGCATCTGGAGGGCCGTGTGCCATCTCCGGGGGGGGGCGGTATAACAGTGTACCGGTGCACATGTAATGTGGTGCCTTGGGACCCCTGATCTTCGACCCCCACCTGCCTTTCCCCTTGACTCCCGTCCTTCAGAAATCCACTACATGACTGCAATTTGACTGTGATTGCAAATTAACCTCAACTTAAAGCTTCAGTAGTCAGAAACCATAAAATATCGACAATTTACCACCAGGCAGTCTGATCTGTAACGGAGGAGTGAGTGCTTCCATTTCAATGTGCGTCCAGCATGATGGGATGGCTACGTTTTCTCAGATCTCATTGATAATGATGGAGACAGCTTGAGCTTGATGTGTTTAAAAAGCCAACAGTGATGCAGTGAGTCCATTCTGCCAAGCAGTTAGCATGTGCTAGACAAACGAATCAGCTAAGCAGCTACCATGTTTTAGGTGATCTGCTAAGCGGCTAACAAGTGCTAGGCGAACAAATCTGGTAAGCAGCTAGCAGGCATTAGGTAAACGAAACTGCTAAGTAGAGTACATGTGTCAGCATGCTGTTAGCACCCGTGGTAAAACACTATGGGAAATATCTGGGAAGCGGGCGCACAGCAGCCGGCATCACATTAGCAAAGGCCGGCTTGGTCTGTTGCCACCCCACCTGGAAAGGATATCCAACATATTTACTTCATTAGTCGAATCAATTAATGGTCTCTCTCTAAAATAAACATGACAAAACCTCGGGCTGAGGGCCAATTAAAACAGCGAGCGGACTAGTTGGCAGCCTCCAGCCTCCGGCCGCTCACGTGTAATTACCTTCTTATGTAATTAAGCAAATCCAGTTAACGAGCGTCTTGCGAAGGGGCTGCGGGGCCCAGGCTCGCCATGGGGGCTCCGAAGGACCTAGCAGAGTAATTAGCACCCGCTATGCTAATGTCAGTGGAAGGGAAACTCATCTTTGCTTTGGAGGGGAGATGGGTTAGGGGGGCTGGGGGGGGCAATGTTCCAAAAGCTTTGAAGTGATCTGCTGGGACACTTTTAATGTCTGCATTGATGATTCCTCCTCAATGGGAGCATGAAACATGCGATGGACTTATCTTGATTATTTAGAGACAATGAGATAAACACCAGCGATGGCAGAAGCGAGGCTCCGAAGCCCACAGAGGGCGGGGCTTATGCCGTTAGTTTGCTCTAGCCCGCTTCCTATTGGACCCTGCTGTGTCTGACGTCCACTAATTAACCCTCCCCCTCCTCCCAGCATACCGCACATTCGCGTGCACATACTAACACAACGGCTGTGTCACACGGATGAAACACGGCAGCTTGGGGCAAAATAACAAGGTAGCAATGAGAAAGGGAATCTTTGTCAGCTTTGCCCCTCAGTAGTAAACATGTTTGGTTAAGCCAGTCGGCTTGTGATGGCCACAGGCTGCCTGTGGGCGACATTCATTTCCAATAATTAACAAGCTCAAAAATGTAGACGATCTCGCTTCGTTTGTTCATTCATTCTTCAATTCAGACAGACATCTTACATTCAGGTTAAATTTAGCATAAAAAAACAGTACAATTACCAGCTAGAAATACTCTTTGGGATGTGGAGTGAGATTTCCACAGCCACGTCACGTGAGGATTTTCTGGTCAGAGCCATGCAGGGGCTGCCTGCTGAGTGTCCCGTTCCCATGATCCTCGTTGCCCCCACCGGCGCGACCCATGTAACCCGACCCCCTCCCGTTCAAAGAAGTCAGCAGCATGCGGAGTCCGGTGTTTTGTGATGTCCCCCAGTGATCGCTCCAGTACGCAGAAAGAAGCGCGACGTCATCTGGGGGTCCCCTCACCTTGTAGGTCGCCCATCTCTGGCCCACGGTCACCCCGTACAAGGCAGAGCCCTTGTCCCATCATCCCTTGGGACTCCTGTTTATCTCGCCTGTGAAGCGTAACACGACCGGGCCGGCCTCCTTAAAGTGCCTAACTTGAACGGCAGCCAAAGCCCTCTCTCTGGCTGCTGTGATGGCCCACATGGATATTACAAAGCAGCCCTAAAAGTCAGTAATAACGCGACATAGCTTTGTTCTCTGCCTTCCATTGAACCTGACAAACACTTCCCAGCTCACCTTATCTGCAGAAATGATAAAGTTGCCTCCCCGAATCTGATATCCTCACTAACAATACGGAAATACTCCATCCCATAGAGACTAATTGGTGGCATTAACCTTTTAGATTATCCTGAAAAGAATATTTAAAACCCTTTTAAGCATATTTGGAACGCTTTTTGATGTGATGAAATTTGAGCACAAGAGGTGAAAAGGCACTTTGGGCTTCGCGTTTGGCCTGAGGATTTTGCAGGTTTTCGGAACGAGAGGCTGTTTGATCATGTGACAGCTGGTGCCTCAGAATCAGTCGACCCGGAAACCCAATTCAGGCCAGAGGACTGCTGGAAGGTTCACTTGTTCCTAAATGGAAGGCACACACCCCTCTGTGGGTCTCCTCTGGCTGCCCCAATTGACCGAACACCGACTTGGTCACGGTGCCACCTGCTGGCCGTGCCAGAGCCTCTCGTCCAGCCTGTGTGAAGCCAGGATCCTGCTGCCCTCTGACGCCGGGAGCCTGCAAACCCCTCACACAGCAAGTGGAGCCCTGTTGGTGTGGAGCGCTTCAGACGCACATTACATGATATAAATACTAACATCAAGGCCAGCCAGCAGGAGTTCCACCACAAAAAAATAAGAATGAGGCGGCACCACCAGTACAAAGGCATATACAGAACACACGGCCATTCTGCGAAAATCACAGCTAATCCAGCAGCTAAAGAGGAAAAATGCAAAAGCTGTCACGTCCTGATCGTGCCGCTCCTCCCGTGTGCCACGCCCCCTCTTTAACCATGTGTGGAATCCCTATGTTACCATCTGTTCCTAGTCCTGTCTAATTAAGTTCCTGTATTTAAGTGTTTCCCTGTTAGTCTTTCCCCAGTCTTGTCATTGACGTCTTTACCGGCTTTAGCCCGTGTGCCTTATTGTTTTCCTAATAAATCCCTCGTTCCCCGATCCTGCGGCTCCTTCTCCTACTTCCCTGGTCCGTGCTCCCCCCGTGGTGTGACGAAAGCTCACCATCCACCATAACAGGGAATGCACCGGGGTTGTGTTCCTCTTTGCTGGGAAAATATATCATTACAGACTGGCACAAATAAATCAGGACTTTGCTCATCTGACTTTCCCTGCCGGCCCCTGGAGGATGGGCTCCCCCTCTGAGTCTGGTTCCTCCCAAGGTTTCTTCCTTCTAGGGAGTTTTTCCTTGCCACTGTCACCTCTGGTTTGCTCACTGTGAAAATTCACTACACAAATAAAACTGAATTGAAATGAACTGAACATTTTTTAAAGGTTTAGCTCATTGATAATTACCTGTTTGAGCTTGGCAGCCATACCGATACAATAACATTTAAATAGCTCCAGTTGCTCAACAAGAAGAGTATTGTGCTAAAAATGTCAAGGGTGAGGGTTCAAATGCCTAGGAGGGCTACATACACCTTCCCTCTACTGTCAGTTCAGATAAAGGTAAATATGTACTTATAGATTATTATGCATATATGATGTAAAGAGGATGAAAAGGAGATGCTTTTCATCCACTTTTTTTAAATGTTTTTTTTTTTTTGACAGCCACGGGAACCTGGTGTGACGTGTTGTGATTGCAGGGAATCGCGCTCCACTGGCGCTGTCGGCCACACACGCCACACGCGCCGCCCGGGGACCCCTAGGCGGGCCGCACCCCGCAACTCTGCTCATTTTTCACCCCCGCTGCATTAAGTATTGCTATTGATTCTTTGTAAATGGGGCCAGAATGGACGAGCCACACCATTTCTGTTATTGGTCTGTAAGACCTAAGTGTCATTTATTGGAGGTACGGCGAGCCAGGGGCCCGGGGGCCCCATCCAGGGAGCTGCTACTGGCAGGGAATGCCAGTTTCAGCCTTGGCATGGGTATTGGGGTCGTTCTTCGCAAGCCTACCAGTTACCCCCTTGCTACCCCTCAAAAAAAATCGCCTTAACAGAGACATTCTTCCTTCTGCTGCCACAGCGTCTTCAGCTGTGCTGGGTCACATGACACACGATGTCAAGACTTCCGCCATCATAAAAAAAAAGTGTGTGTCAGGCACACACACACAAGTTTGTAATTATATCTTTCTGAGGACTCTCCATTTATTTCTATGGGGAAAACTCTAATCCCACCATGACAAGCTTAATCCCTACTCAGCCCTAACCCTAAGATAAGATGATCCTTTATTAGTCCCACAAGTGGGAAATTTGCATTGTCACGGCAGAAAGTGGACAGTACAAGAATAGCATCACGTCCAAACACGCAGATGGACACACAGGCCTGCAGAATTTCCATCACCGCCACCCCCCCTCACCTGCGGGGTGTGGCCCAGCATCTTCCACAGCGGCAGGCTGGCCAGGGTGCCAGGTTTGGAGAACTCCACTTCCTTCGTCTCCTGCCGGACCACAGCCAGATGCTGGCATCCCCGGTAGTCTCCCTGCAGCTGTCGGCCGTCCCGCAGTCGGACCTGGTCCCAGGTTCCCGTCTTTCTGAGAACCTCCCTGGCGTCCCGCAGCTGCCTGTACGACAGGTGCCCTGCACCGGAGACACCCACCTGCCCTCTTACTTCCGTTTAGTGGACGCATTCGTCCAAACTGACTTACAACTGCAAACATACTATTTAGTCCGATGTCTATACAATTTTACAGCAGATATCCCGATAATATTATTCCAAAGGACACCGAACTGTACCTTAAATATATGGTTCAATTCCTTATTCACCTGTAATGGCTTAAAATACATTATAAGTAAATGTCCAGACCACTAAAATAAAGGTTCTGAAAATAGACTAATAGCCCCAAATTGGAATTTTCAGTGTCTTGGACCAATGCATTAGTACAGTGCTGGTGGGTATCATTAATGCAATTTCATTAATTAACAATGGGCAGTGTGGCAATTTCAAAACTATTTCATATGAACTATGAAATATGAAGGTTCTCAGTTCGCATCCCAGTGCATATTGGCAATTAATGCCTTTCACCTCTGTATTAATGTTATTTGACTGCGTTGTTGACATTCCCATATTTTACACCATCTCTGGTACATAAGGCAGAAGATAACATGACCATTTTGGCACATCTCGATCGTTCTGTACCATTCAATGCTTTCTCATAAACGTCAGGTGGCGTTTCTGCCTGTAAAGGTGTAAGATCGACACCTTAGTGGGGAGCTGAGCCTCCAGCTCTCTCAGGATCAGCGTTAGCGAATGAGAAATGAGCCTTTGAAACCCAAGCTGGATGGATGGTTGGGATACGAGCTGCCCATCACAGTCAGGGCACAACTACTTGAAAATGGTGTTACTGTTCAATAAGCATCTCCAAGCTTCTAAGAGTGTCCTGTGGCAGGTTTGTGGTTTCTGGGCCCCTCCTCTTAGCGTACTGGCAGTTGATGGCCAACAGGGGCCCCCAAACCTCAGGGGCCCCACGCAAATGTACGGTTTGAGTGGTGATAAACGGCAACACTGAGTGTGTCACTCACCCGACACCCAGAAGGGCGTGAGGGCATCCAGAGCCCACGTCATGAAGTCCTCACGGAAGGAGAGCAGGAAGGTGTTAAGATAGGCGTGGGTCACCACCTCCCTGGTCCACAGATGGTAGCTCAGTAGGCAGTCGGGGGACAGCAGGAGCACCCTGGGTAGGATGTGGGCGGGGTCCAGGGACACGCCACCACGCTGCAGGTGGTTCCGCAGGTTGGTGGCCTTAGCCTGGGGAAGCGGACAGAAAGGGGCTTATTTGTCATGTAACCGGTCTGTACACTCAGCACATCGGCACGTGACGGCTCGCATTTGGCGCTCAGTCTGACACTTCTCTGCCTGATTTAGGATTTCTGTCCCGTTAAGGTGGCTTGCTGTTAGCCCTGTTTCACCACCGGATATGACAGCTGTACAGTGAATTCCCTCCATGTCAATATTTAAGGCGATTTATAAGAAACTAAGGGTCTAAGCAAGGTCCCTGGAGGTCGGAGCACTCTAGCCCCATCAGAGAAATTGCACAGTTACCCCTCAAATTCAGTTTCTTTTTTAAATCAAATTTTCAACCCGTTGCACAAAAGCCTCAGAAAATCCATTAATTTAATTTGTGAGCCGAAATGCTATGGAGTTACCGTGCTTTATGAACTGTATTCTGGAAGGCCAGCTTTATAATACGATACGAGCCCATTTCATCCACACAATCTGGCAGAATATGGCCCCCCCTGAAGAATCCATCTTAATATGCCCCAATAAAATCACTGCTCCATTTCCTCCCTAATAACCCTACAGAAGGTGTGTGTAGAACCTCGTTCCCCTCAGCTTCTCTATCGCTGTGGTCTCCTACGTGTCTATAAAACCACAGCACTTTTGCTCATTTAACCTTTACCTCATTTTCACCCGTTATCTCCACGACCGGCTACACTTTATGTTTTCATGAGGATCCGGTGATTTACTCAATGTTCATTTTTTGAGGACTTCTTGAGAAATCTTGTGCCATTCAGTTTTACAGAATCCATAGATCTAGGCCTGTGATATTACACCAGAGTCCTTATTTACCTTCTGTACACCTTCTGTGTTGTGTGTTGAAACTCCATTCCTGAAGGTGACCTAACTGGCTCGCCAGGATACTGAGAGGCCTTTGATGTAGGCGTTGTCTACATATAAAAAGAGCCTTGGACCTCTTTCTGACTTTAGTGACCGTGTGAGTTGGCTAACCTACTAATCTCACTACTCACCACTGTGTACATTCATTTTGCCAACCGTGACCTTCAACCTTGACCCACTTTTCAGCTCTACCAGCTTTATACTTGCCCAGAGTACCCTTGTCTCTCGAGATCGAGTGCTGACTGTCTGACAGGCTTGTTTCCTTTCTGTGAGGAACTCCAGACAAAAGGGTGAAATTAACACATTATTAAATGAGCTAAACCTTACACAAAAATCATACTACTTCAACCGTAGTGAACTGCCACTCCACGCGGTGGGGGTGCTACTGAGTTGCTGCCCAATTGGGCTTCCCGGGGACACGCTCTCCATGAATAACCATCCATGTTCTCCTGCTATACGGTATGCAAATCCAGATTTGGCCATCAATGTCACAAATGGCACTGATTGGCCACTCCCCCCACGGCACGTGAAATATCATTGGTCATTACTGGACCAGCTGACAAAGAGCTGCTTTACCTTAATAGCCCGGATGGGGTCTGCAAACTGACGCACGGAAGTGTTGGCCAAGTGCTGATCCTCTTTCAGTTTAACGTGCCACTTTTCCTTGTGCTGGGTCACTTCCCCTCTCCAGTCCTTCACGTCGATGCAGAGGACCCCACGACCTGTAGAAAAAAAATCAATTCCAGGACCAGCCCCAAGCTATGAGTAGGCCGCAAAATGCACACTAACGTCACTCACTATTTGTTTGTGGTACTTAGGCTCGAAAACGCATAAAAAACACCGTAGAGACAGAACATGCTTGGCTGGACGGCGATTTTATTGCACTATAACACCCACTTAGGAAAGGAGAACATTAGGACAAACTGGTTTTTGGGACAAACTAGGCATGACTTATAAATTCAGTTGAAAAGAGGAATCTTCCCTTAGTGTTGGGTTTGATGGCCAGTCGAAGGCTTTCATCTACAGCACAGCTGTCAGACTCCAGTCCTGGAGGACCAGAGCCCTGCACATTTTTGGGTTTCCCCTAATTTAACACACCTGATTCAACTTCTTGTGCTAATTACCACATAGCTGTTGTGCTGAATCATTTGTGGGAAAGAACTAAGCTACACAGGGCTCCGGCCCCCCAGGACTGCAGTTTGACACCCCTGCTCTACAGGGGCTCCTGACAACAATCACTGCATCAACAGCAGAATCACTTCAATAAACAGGTATGTATCTTTACCAAAAACTTTTCACATGAACGTACCGGTGAGAATGACTAAGCTGATTTCATCTTTGCCAGATTGAAACTGGTTAGGAATCCTCAAATTGCAGAACACATCCTCGCTTCTGAGTCCACCAGTGTTCCTGTGTTTTAAACAAACTCAGTAGTACATAATAAAAAATCACATGTTTTTCATACACATTTAAACCCAAAGTCCCTGTTCATTACATGTAATTGTTTTCAAAATTATGATTATGAACTGTTAATTGCAGCTTTTATATTCACAATAACTCTGACAAGTAGGCCTAATATTGCCACTCCAGTATGTAATGCAAATTACCTGTTTCTGACACAACAAAAAAGTAGTAATGTTCATCAGATAATATAAAACATCATTTTAACTGTGTCCCAAAACTGAAATCAGCCCAATACCTTATTTTTACAAGAAGGTCATTAAAACCAATTGCAAGGTGCACTGGACTTTGGCTTGATGACTGAGCTGATGTTGCCATCTGAGTTGGCAGTAGAGTTGACTGTTGGGTTGATGGTCCGGTTGACGGTTGAGTTACGGGTTGGGTTGATGGTCCGGTTGACGGTTGAGTTACTGGTTGGGTTGATGGTTCGGTTAGTGCTTGAAGTTGAGATTTCAGTTGATGGTTGGGTTAGTGGTTGGGCTGATGGTTTGGTTGACAGTTTGGCTAGTAGCTGGTGCACACTTTCTTCTGTGCTACTCTTCCAACTGGGATTGGAGGCAAACTGAAAATTGACAGATTGATCTCCGGGCTGGAACATCTTAGTGAGTTTTATCTGGAACGGTATAGAGAGAGTGAAACAGAAGTGGAAGGAGAGCTAAATATATAAATGATTCCAAACAGGAGGACTTCATAGAGATAACAAGACATTCTACAACTAAACAGACTGATACTTTGATCTGACATAAATAAACAAGAGGTTAAAATAACATGGAAAAGATTTTTGAAAAGCACACTTAGAAATGTACAGCACACTGATGTTTATAATACCCTATCTCTTAAAAGTACATAAGTATATACGTAACATACAGTAGGCTACAGCAGGCAGTTAGGCTAAAAGGCAATACGTGACGGACGAGCATCCCATCTAGAGTGGAGCCCTGTCTCCTTCCCTGTACTGCTTGGAGATTGAGATTGTTTATTAATATGTTTATACGCACGAACAGTTCTGACAAAACCGACAACTACAAATACACGGGCTATCACATTTACGTAAGCACGTTTAATGAAAACGTCACTACAGTTCAAGAATTCCCACGTTTATTAAATAACCAACGATCAGTAGGTTTAACATCACTGACTACAATTCGAACGCTATACGAATACATATGAACATTTAAATGTAAATGTACTGACCTGTTATGTGGGCGAAAACATGCAGAAATGACGACTCCGATCAGTCATCGGTCATTTTCAGGCGTCGGAGACGATCACACTGCGCGCTGTTTCACAATCGCAGGTTATTTGTTTTCCTGGAGCTACTTGAGGTTGCCTGGAAGAAGTAAACAAGGAAGCACGTGCGGCGTCCGCCTCCCCCGCAGCGTCCGCCCCCCCCGCAGCGTCCGCCTCCCCCGGCGGCTCCCAGTCCGCCGGAGCGCCGCTGCCGCTTGTTATTACCCTAGCAGGTGCATCTGTATCGTTGCGCAATGTTTTCCGAAATAGCAATATGAAGTTTTTTACTGCGTGTTACACGGTAACTGATATGATACTGCTGTGTTGGTTATGAAATCATAAGGTCATATTCTGAATTTATATTTTAATTGGGCTGGGACGTTACGTCTTCAAACTCAAATCTAAAATATGTGTGTACCGGGGCGTTAACATGAATTTTCATTCTGCAGGTATTTATTCAGCAAACACGCCTTTGCCCAAAGCTATCTTACACGTCAAAGGAGAAGAGAATAGATGGCCAAACCTTATTTACTGAGAGGGATTATTAGAAATATGTCTTTGGGATTACTAGCAATTCACATAACCGGTTTTTTTTCTTTTTCGAAGGGGTATGTGATTTCTAGGAATCAGCGCTACAAAAATCCTCCCACGTTCCCACGAAGAACTGCTCTTTCGTTGGTATTTATTCACTTCGATGGGCTAAATGTTATGAAGAAGCGTAACTCACCTGGACGGCTGTCAGTTCTAGCGGAATAAATAATTAACGCTGTGGTCGGTAAGTGTGGCCGCTGTTAATACCCGCGCTATTGCATTGCATTTCTGTGATGGATGGATGGATGTTTATAATTCCGCGCCCAGAGCTGTCAGCTCCCTGTCCCATTTGCATGGATGTATTGGGATGCCGGGACTCTAAGCGGGTAGCGGGTGTGACTAATGGGCTTTCCACGCAGTGCAGCCCCGGCTTCGTAAATGTTTGATTCGATCCGGAGAGATTAAGGTTAGATTACCTATTTCAAGGGTTAACACAACCTCTCCTTGTTCCTGAGTGGGTTTTGAAGGGTGGGGCAGGCAGGGGGTCGAGCTTAGGCGCTGCTTGGGAAACGATGCACCCGATTGCATTCCTTCACAGTGAAGGCACGCACACCTCAGAGAGGGTCGGCATGTTCTCGCCCCCCCGCTTCTTACGCTCACTCTCTTTATCCCTGCATTGCAAATTAATCAGGGTCAAAGTGACGCGGTAATTCGGCACGAGGTATCGGGATTGGGACTGAGATAAAGATATTCCAACTCTTTGTCTCCATTATCTGTTAATTATGAAGTTTTTAGAAATTTGAGCACTATTAATCCACACTCACGTATCAATGTATTCAATGGTTATTGCTAATCTATATTTGCCACGCGGATTGCTATGGTTCAAAATAATTAGTCTCATTCCGTGTCCTAAGGTACGGACGCTGTAAAGGAGAGGGGGCGGGGGCAGTTAGGATTCCAAAAAAATTGGAACATAATATGATTGGTCTGGGTTGGGAGTCTATGCTTCGATGGGGCCCAAAGTCTCGAAGGACACCCCTATCCTAAGCGATTCCCCTTTTGGATACTGATACACTTTTTAAACAAGAAAGCACCATTGAGTTTCAAAACAAAATAAAATCATAGGAATAAATGAAAGGAAATGAATAAAATTGAAGGCATCAAACCCTAAACATAGATACAAAAACAGTACAGTTTAATAATTATTGTAAAATAGACCAGCTTTAAATAAATATTAATACATAGTGATATAAATACAGTTTTAAAGTCTCAGCACAAACTGCTTCATTATACTGTAACACTTGTTGTCCAATTTTATATCCTGGCTACTCCAGACCCCTGTGACCCTGAATAGGAAAAGTGGTTACAGAAAATGGATGGATGGTTACTGAAAATGGACGGATGGATGGATTTATGGGTGGATGGATGGATGGATTGATGGATGGATGGATGAATGGATGGATGGATGGATATACTGGCTAGGTGGATGTTCAGATACTAAACAAAAACAAAGTACGGTTAACAAACACCTTT
Source organism: Mormyrops attenuatus (assembly GCA_026777985.1). Classification (NCBI taxonomy): domain Eukaryota; kingdom Metazoa; phylum Chordata; class Actinopteri; order Osteoglossiformes; family Mormyridae; genus Mormyrops; species Mormyrops attenuatus. Next base: position 12,811,493 of record JAODKC010000045.1, read on the forward strand.
ATTAATCTCCATGGACACAGTAAAAAACTTTTATGGAAAAGGAGGGCACACATTTACTTTTGCTATTTGGACTTGGCAAATTTGGCCTATCTATAGCTGCTGTGTTTCATTTTTGTCATAATTTATCCATTAGATAACAAAAAGGCACATGGCCAATGTTTGGCTCCACAGGCTAGGCCTCCCTGATTGTGATCAGACGGTTGCTAGTTCAAACCCACCCTTAACAGAATAGTCAAATGTCTGTGGGCCCTTGAGAAAGGCCCCCAACTCCCCAGGGGCCACATTCACTGTGACCTCCAAGTTGTCTCTCACTTGCATGTATGTGTCTCATATAGAGCAAGATGGGGTAGAGGATAGGAGAACTTCCCCACAGGAATTAATAAAGTACCGCTATTCCGATAGACAATGAGCTTTAGAGGTAATTTTTTTAGCTGGAATATAATAATTCAGAGAGAAAAGAAGTCTGAATGGACATAAGCCATATATATTTAAAAAATATTCCATATCACACAACAAGGTTGACTTTTTTGCTATATATCTGCAAAAGCTTGCCAGTCTTTATTTATGGACACCAGTATGGAGAATCCCTGAACTTCCACAAGATTTGTCTCTCTTTTGTGGAGGTGTGCTGCACCAGTGGCCTGTAATATCTTGGTACACACCACAGAAATGGCGGCGCCAGTGTCAGGCTAGTGGGGCTTAAGCCTTGAATATAGCAAAGCCCCAGATCATTATTTTCAGTTTTTTATATGTATCATGAAGTGTCTCCCAACCTAGTCCTTGGGGACCCCACAGGTGGTCCATATTTTTGTTCCCTCCCAGCTCCCAGTAGAAAACAAAAAGCAAAAACATGGACTGTCTGTGGGTCCCTGTGAGGACCGGGTTGGGAAACACTGGTATAATGTCTCCAGAGTCATGATGGACAAGCATCTAATGTATTTTAAACAGAATAGACAGACCCAAGTGCATTTTCTAAGCGTAAATGCACCATGTGAAATAATTTGATGAAAGTAACATAAATCATTGAGGCCCCCTGCTCAGCAGATTTTATCAGGGCAAAGCCCCCCATCTCCTGGTCTCTGAGCTAAACCCCAGATGTCGTCAGATCATAGTGACACCCCAGTAGTACCGATGTGGATGCGGATCATCTGTTGTGCAGGACTCTCTGGGTGTGTTAAACCATGTGGAGAAGTTTATCACTCTGTTGGTTAGGACTCTGATGCTCTATCCAGAACGAGTTGCCAACAGAGTTGTCATATCACTGTCAGGCGCTTTTAGCAAGAGGCCCCAAAGCCCCCAGACCCCTCCAGGAGTGCCATAAAAAATGGCTGACCTTGTGCTGGGCCCCTGGGCTTCACTCTCAGTATGGGATACACAAAAACCGAAGAACTCCAACATTCCTATGCTTTGATAAACCACAAATAAAGTATCATCCCTGTCAGAGATGGGTAGTTCAGGTCCGGAGAGGAAAAGTCCAGACCAGGATTTTGTTCCAACCAACCAGTTGAGTACTTTGCGACTGTGACTTTTTCATATTCAACTGGTTGGTTGGAACAAAATCTTGGTCTGGACTTTTACTCTCTGGACCTGAATTACCCACTTAACTATACTAAGACTTTCTAAGATGGTCACATCACAGCACACACCAGAACAATTGCAGGCCAACCCTGACGCGGTCCTCAAAACGGACATGCAGACAAACGATTGTTTGCAGGTAGAATATGACCAAGCTAATCTTCCCCAGTGTGATGATGTATGCTTAGCCGTGGCAAGCCTCACACAAATATAACATGCAAAAGCAGATTAATCCCATAGTCACCTACGTGAAATAATATAAAAAACCGGCAGCATTGCATCAAACAGCCATTAATATGAGAAAAAATAAATTCACTTGTCAGGGTGTTTTCTCGCCTGCCTGCATAACTAGACTATTTTGCCCCCTAAAGGTGATTTTTTTTGTTAGTAATAACAGACAAAATGAATGATGTCTCAAATAAGAAATTACTTCTGTGGAATTATAACACAAAATTTTTGCTCTGAGGTGTGCTGACAGATAATGATCTTCAATAAATCTCGCACGAAAACAAGGGTAACGCTGAAAAAGGCAGGACTCTCCCGGATTGAATGAGAATAATGTCTCCATTAGAGTTTTAGGATTTCAGATGACATTAACGGCACACCGACTCTTTTCTCCAGTGATGTTTAAAGCGCTGTGGACCTTTTTAATTAAAATCAGTAACTCATTCATCTGCGATTCTAACCAGGGACTGCTCTTTGATTAGGAAAATACGAAAACGAACTTTACAGCAAATACATTGCATTAAGAGGCAGCAAACTGCATTTAAACATCCGTCCACCCATTTTCTCTAACCGCTTGCCCTATTCAGGGTTGCGGGGGGCTGGAGTCTATCCCAGAGGCTATAGGTACAAAGTTGGGACCAACCCAGGATGGGGCGCCATCACCCATCACAGAACACACTCACACACCATTCACTCAGGGACAATTTTTAACTCCAATTAACCTCAGCAGGTTTTGGACTTGGGCGGTGGGGGGCAGCAGAGTACATGGAAGAAACCCTGCAATGACCTGGGGAGGACATGCAAACTCCACACTCAAGGAGCCATGGCAGAGACTCAAATGCTGGTCCCAGAGATGCGAGGCAACACCGCCAACCACTGCACCACCATGCCACACTGCATTTAAACTTGCGCTTAATTAATGTTAGGCATGCGTTAGCGCAGAGAAGCTGTCACATGAGAGGTGAAGGCAGAGAAGGTGCCATCTGACCAGCTTGGGAACTCACATTTTACACACATTACCACAGTAAAATTGTCCTTAGCGTTTATCAAAGCTTCCTCAAACCCAACAATGTTAAGATTAAGATTAAGATAATCTTTAATGTCATTGTCACTTGACAACGAAATTGCGAAGGTGCAGGCGACTCAATGTGAGCCATGAATAAAAGTGTATATA
>JAODKC010000045.1:12838176-12859581 GCA_026777985.1 Mormyrops attenuatus
AGTGAAGCTTGCCTAGGGCAATGCTTGTGCTTTGACTGGCACTGGCTGTGATATCAGGCTGAGTTTCAAAGGATGGGGGGCCAACCTTTCCAGGGCTCAGACCATATTCTTGGACATATGGGTGGCCATTAGAACTGAGACAGATTTCATGGGGGGAGAGGGAATGGCACACGCAGGCCAATGCCATGAGAGATACATGAGGGATGACTGTAGCGAATCAACACCAACAGCCCCAGTCACCTGACCCAATTGTCACTCACATTCTGCCTTTATGTCCTGGAGGAAATCGGAGGAAATTTCAGCGACCGGTCAGATAAGGAGAGAGCTTCATGCAGGGGCTTCATCCCCCACAGTTAACCTGCCAAGATGAGCAGATAGTGTGAGGATCCACGTTACGTCACGTGACCAGCTGACGCAGCCCCCACAATTCACATCATATCATCATAGCTGGATTCTGCTTCTCATAACTGTATTAATATTGTGCTGCCCGCATTGTTTTCAGTTTAATGATTCGTTATTTGCTTTATTGATTGATTGCTTGTGTGGATCAGGGGTGAATACCAGAAGAGTTTTTATTCTGATCCTGCCCAACCAACCAGAGAAAAATCTCTCATGTGCACTAGAGTTCCTTCCTTGCGTTGTGTGACATTCTGGAACCTTCTCTGCAATGGGCCATAGGCAGCCTGACGGTGCAGTCTGTAGCTGCGGACAGACCCTGGTCCTGGGCTGCTGGAGTGTGACGGAGGGGGCTACTCACCTCCACTTGACTCCCGTGTCCTCAGTGATGTCAGCTGACCCTGCAATGACCCGTTAGAAGCTGGCACCGTGGTACATTCTCTGAGCGCCTTTGGGAAATCTGGGTTGGTTCAACCTCAGTGTAACCTGCACATTTAATTTTGACTGCTGATGTACTTCTAAACTGTCTGACTTTTAGTTACAATCACGCATCCATCTTCCATAAAGTTTATTTAGTTCGAGGTCATGTTGAGGTATAATTGTTTTTTGTATTTAAAAATATTTTTCTTTTATTTTACCCCTTAGAATGAATAATGGTGTCCTCTGTTTTTAACTCTTGCATCCCATTGTTTATTTATTCTCTGATGAGTACCATCTACTGTTAAGTACAATTTACTAAATCTCCATCCATCCTCCATATCCGTTTGCCTTTTTAAATAAATGTGTTCTTTCTTGTCTGACAGTCAAATGGAAGAAAACTAAGTGAACTAAATAGAGAATATAAAATGATTTCTTAACTAACATTCGTAAGCATTGAGAGATACTGACACTAGATCAATATATCTGGTATTGTCCAGATTATACCAATTAACTGAACAACAGTAGTTCCTGTAGCAGGAATCACTGGACAATGAGGTCATGGTCTTTGAATGTCAGGTGACATGATTTCATTATTAGGGGAGATGTTGTGGCCCTATGGAGGGTAACTCCCCAGCCATGAATAGCGGGAACATGTAGGTAAAAAACATCTTGTGTAAAATGATTAATATCTCCTGCCACAGAGTGTACCATCTGCTCTTTCTCTGCGATAATAATATCACCCAGAATCCTCTGGGGCCCCTGGTCAAGGGCCTTGACAATTACAAGAACCCAGAGGGTTGACTGCTGGCAGGCAGTTAGCGTGTCTCTGTGCGAGCTGTGTGATGAGTTGACAGGAACAGGGTCTTTATGGCACCTCTTCCCGGGGCCATTGGGAGACCCGGGCAGCAGGGGTGACTGGCAGATCCAGGAAGGAAAAACATGAGGCTCTGGCATTCTGAGCCAAGATGGCCGCCTGACTCCAAGAACAGAAGGTTGTGTGGAAAAATGAGCACAGGAACTTTATATTGGGGGGGGGGGGGGAGGTTAGAAACCCTATGACGGGGTGAAAGTGCAAAGGAAATGAGAGGATCAGCTGATACCCCTCCCCTCATTTGTCCACTAAGCCCGCTCCATTCTCCCCTTTAATCCCTAATCCTCTTTACTGGTATTACTTGCTAATATACCCAGGTGGGGTGGGTTTGTGTCTGAGGGGCACAGGGGGGTGGGGGGTCAGTGGCGGTGTCTAAGAACCTAAGAAAGGAATACATCCAAAGACATCTAATAAAATGGGACAAATCGAGCCTTTGTTCTGCCAACCCGAAAGGTTCCCGGCGCTTTCAGAGTCGGGGGCGGGGGAGGCGCATGCTGGTATGCAACAAGCGAGGCCCGGCCGCCGAGCGCGGAGCTCATGGCACGGCAGGCGATGGTGTCGCGCACAGCCGGTGCTGGTGAGGTCACATGCTGCTGGAAAGATGAGTGTGCGTTTTATTCTGAAATATATGTCATATTTTGTATTTTCTCCAGGAGACAAAGAGAGCTTATATACTAACAGTGCTGGAGAGAGACTTAATAAATATATATTGGCACTCAGATGTATCCCATACGTCTTCCAACGCTTTATCCAGACCCTGTTCTTAGGGGTCCAGAGGGGGATGCCGTGCGACATGAGGTCGAAGACAACAGGGAATGCCAGCCCAAAATTATTAATATTATTAAATTCATTTTTTTGCAAACATCATTATTCTCACAGTACACCATAAATGCATACCACCAAAACGTATTGCAATAGTTTAATTAATAGTTAATTTCAGATCCATTTCCTAAGAATGTACTGCCAAATTATATTTACCTGCTGCCAATTCCCTTGGACGGAAGGTACAATGGCTAATTCATGCACTAATTATAAGCTGTTGATGACGCATTCAGCATAAAGTCAATCAAATGCTGACAGTCTGGGTATTTCCGGAATAGGCTACCGAAGCGAGCTGTTCAGCAGAACGAGAGCACTCCCTGTTGTCCACATTAAAAATTACAATTTCACCAGAATTATTGTTTTTCTGACGTTCTCCTATAGGCGGCGCACACCTCCTAATAGATTAATATCATGACGTAATAAGGATTAGAACCTCTCTTTGCATACAGTTCTAGAGATTGTCTGCCTGCTCACATTCTACAATTCTGCGGTTTTATGACTGACTCACCAACAAATTAAAGGACCACGTCTTTAAAACTGTTAATTGCTTCATGTTGCTTTAAAAACTCAGATATCAAAGTGTCGATTGTCAGATCTCATTTATTGGTAACACACACTGACAATTGGCATTCAGCCTAATATGGCTCAGCATTGTAGCTGCGTTTATCATTCTGATGTAGTTTCTTCGAAGTCAACGTCCTTTTTTGTGATGTTTCCATTATTTTATCTACCCGCTGTATGTAGCATGTACTTTAATCTGCTTAGGTGTGGGACTTTCTAGTCCAAACTATATTCTAACTAATTCACTTAAAATTCTCTGTTTTAAAGCCTGGACTAAATACAAAGCTGAACTTTTACCCCATTTATCCATTAAATTCCAGAAGTTTGTCACAGTTGATCGCGTTGTGATTAAAATTCTTTCTCAAAGTGCCTTTCATTGTAAGTCTATATGCATTAAATTATGTGGACATGATACTTTTGTAGAGCGAGAAATTTCCGGATTCCATCCATCTTCCATCATCTAAAGGGTAGTGGGGGGGGGGGTCTGGACAAAATGGCAATGCAATTTCTAAATTTATTTTTTTAAATCTACCTTTTAACATAATTTTGTCTTAACTTATTTAAGTTTTCAGGGTGGATGTTACCTGAAAACAATGCATTCGTGCAGCAATGCAGTGACAAATTTTTCCTCACACATTGTCCGACGAACGCCTTTTCCCGCTTTGATAATATATTCCACGTCTCCCCACAAGGTGACACTGTTGCTTCGTTGGTAGAACAAGAGTTTTTAAAAACCGCAAGTATATCTGGTGCCTCTTAACCGTTCAATTAACTGAGATTGTAACCTTTAATGGAGGGATGCCAGTTTATTTATTTTTAATGATGTGTTTCGAAATGTTTATTTCTCCTGCTTACCGCCACCCTTGATTAAATGAGGACATTTTGTGTGCTTTCTCGATAACTACTTGCCAAAAAACATCTCTTGCGTTTAGTCATATAGTACCTGCACCCACTGAGTCATGTTGATGTGTCAAAGATTAACACAGGCTTTTCCAGCGAGGCAGTAATGGGTAATTGCCCGTGACTGAAATTGTGGCGCTGAGGCCTTGTTGTGGAATTGAATAGGCTCGCTGCAGAGGCTCGGTATATAATGTGATTAAAATAACTGCCTAATTAAATAACGCAATGTGCAATTGCTTCAGATCCAGGAGAGGACAAGCCGCAACGCCTCTCGCAGGGGAGGTATCGCTATAGCTGGCAGTGAAGGCAAGACACCCCCCACCGTTTCCATTTAACCTATAACACACATTTGCGTGCTGACGCACACTTTTCTATTTCGGGAAGATAATGACACATAATCATTTACGAATAGGACGTACCTCTGCCGCTATTTAAAAAATTAAACGCTGCTCTTTATAAGAATAGCTCGCGATACGTCATAAATCTATCACTCCAACCACGACGGCTGGGTCTAGAGCCGGTGATGTTAATGGCCAAAAGTTATTGGGTGCGAGAGATGGGACCTTTACATGTTACCGGTATCTCTTTCCATGTGTCTTCCCGATGCGTTTACACAGGCACGTACAGTAAAGTGCTGGATCCCGTCAGTTACATGTAGAAAAATAAAAACGAGGACACTTTGAAGAAGAGCGTAAGAATACACTGTATGATTCGTGCTTTTCCTATCTCTACAGCTACGTTAGTCCTAATAATATAACAATATAATGATAACGTTCTGAAATCCTTTAAGCCATCCTTAAAACCTGTAACACGTGAGAAAAAAATCCCTCTCTAGTGTAATACACGTTAATGTCGCTAGGTGGGGCTTTTCCCACCCCGCTTCAAAGCTACCAAAATCTAAACGACACGACGCGGAGGCCCAAACGACGTCCCAGTTCATCCATTATGTACAAAATCATATGGTGGGGGGGACCACATTTTATGGAATATTTTATAATTGGTAAGATTAAGAGGTAACTAGCACAGAGAGGGGTCAATTGCTGTCAGTGGACATTGTAAATTATTTCTTTAAGTAAACTTGTCCTTCCCTCATGGCCGAGAATTCTCTCTAAAACCTAAATATTGAAATGACTAATTTCTATGGCCATTTTACACACTAAATAAGTGGATCGATCCAGAAAGTAAAAATCCACACCAGGATTTTTTTCCAACCAATCAGTTGCGTATAGAGAGTCAGAGTCACAGAGTACTCAACTGGTTGGTTGAAACAAAATCCTGGCGTGGATTTTTACTTTCTGGCCCTGAAATGTCCGCCTCTGTCGAATAGTAAGAGCCCAGCAGTCCACCCTAATCATCTCGGAAGATGGGATCATATCAACTCTGTGTAAACTGCCCCACTTTAATGCAAATGCCTTAAGGTTTCAGGCTAAACTTCAGTTCAGGACACTGGATAGTGAAATGTATTAATTATTGGATGTAGTGATTCTGATTAGCAATAATATGACAGCAATTTGAAATATACACAGACCAGCACTCTGCTCTATATAAAAAGCCTTTCGCCTGCATATCACTTCACGGTGCAACTTATTACAAACTCAGATGTCACTCGATGAATGTCACCGGTGCACATTTATTTGTTATAATTCCGGAATAATAATTGGCATATATTGATGTTTGAAGTTTTTAATACATATATACACACATATGATTAAACTTATTTCTCTGAAGAGAAACTACTTTGAGGTAAATTAATACATGAATTTAATTAACATTGTTCATATAATTATAATTACCATTTCTACTACAACTACTACTACTAACAACAACAATAATAATAATAATAATAATAATAATAATAATCTCCAGCTCAGGGTATACCCCTGCCTTGTGGCCAATGCCCTGAAATAGGCTGCACCCCCCCCCCGCCCCCCACCCCCACCATGACACTGTGTTGGATACCTGGCAGGAAGTTGGATGAATGGATAGATAAATGCCAGAGGGATCAGACAGTCTCAGCAGGTGGTTCTTCAGCCGTCGAGCGTGAGAGTGCGTGTACGCTCCCCGCGTCCACGTGGGACTCTGCAGGTGCTCTGCTTTCCTTCCTCAGACCAAAAACCTGCAGATCGGTGAAGGGGTGTCTCTAAATTGCCTGGTGCCCTGTGATTCTTGGCTCTGGGGTCACCGCAGCCCTATACTGGAGAAGTGTTTATGGAAAATGGATGGCTATGCTGTCACAAATGAAGAATCATTCTCCATATGGATACATTTTAACAGTAACTGGCAACTCAATCTGATTTTAATTGATCTATTTACTGTATACTGTATATTAGATTGTTACACAATGGCTCGCACATAACAAATGGCTGCCGCCAGATGCTTCATGCTGCGATAGATACGTGATAATAGTGGTTACAATGTGTCTCATTGTTTGGCTGGGTGGGGGTGGCAGACAGTTTCTGCAGCTGTTTTGAGGAATGTCAGGATAAATTCAGACGTGTGAGGCGCACAGAGGAGTCTGGCGAATTCCAGTCTTGGTTGGAGGAACCATGAAAGTCCCAGGTGGGGCTCAGCCAGGCGGGAGGCCCATTCCGACAGCAGAGCCTAATTTACCAATGACATGAAATGCACTTGTGTGTTTGTCCCCCAGGTACATTCACAGGACATGCTGTCTGTTTCCCAGTTGTTTCCCCAGACCTGTACACCTGAGTTTTGCTCCTGTCCTGAAGCCAAAATGGCAGTTGTTTGTCTGAGTTCTTCTCCTCCGGTTTCCGTAACCCAATTTATAAACCCATCTCTGTGTGAGATGATTCCAGTCACCCTTCCAAAATGAGTAAGTATGAAATGGCTTTTTCTGGTAAAAAGATTCGATTTCCTTATTTAATTTCTCAACTGCGATAGCTGCATAGGACTTTGTCCAGCTCCCCACCCCCAACTCCCGAGTCCCTCCCCTTCATGAAATTTTGACTCTACTCACAGCCGCTGCCTCCATTTTCCAGACATTAATAAAACCCTCCCCCACACTCCCAGGCTTGTCCCAGGGCCCAAACCCGAGGTTGTATAATGACGTTCTGCTCGAGTCTCAGAATCCCCAAACACTGCTGGGGTTTGTACATACACAAGAGGGTCTGAACACACAAGAACGTCTGACATGAAGCACTTGAGATTCCCAGTTTAAAGCACACCCTGAGTTTACAGCTCGTGGGAGTTTTACTTACACAAAAATGTCCTGAGGGCAGAATGAAAAGTGATTGGTTCAGAGAGATAACCAATCAGACTGTAGAGGAGGTGGGTCCAAGCAACTAGAGGAGGCGGGACCAACCAATCTGCTGTCTTGGTCCCACGTCCCCCTAGTTGCTTTGACATACCTTCCCTACAATGTGATTGGTTAACTTTCTGAACCAATCGTTTTTTGTTCTGCCCTCAGAACATTTTTGTGCAAGTAAAACTCCCACTAGTGAGTTATAAGTCTCAGTTACAGCTGCTGCTTTAATATAGCTACTACCATACTGGCATGATCATTTTAATAATGATATGCGCCTGTAGCTTCCAGGATAGGCTCCACACCCCCGTGACCCTGCATTGGACAAGAGGGCATAGAAAGTGAATGGATGGATATTATAAAAGAATAATGGTTAAAGTGGGGGTGCTCCGCATTTAAATGATGTCCCTAACTATGGAGTTCTATTACGTTCTTCCTGAACATTCAGTGACCCCTCTGGGTATTGTGGCTTCCTTACGTGGTCCAGAAGCCTGCAGTCAGGGCTAGCGATGGGTGGAGGGCCTGCCAGGCTCGCAGTCCTGGCTCCGCTGCCACCACTCCACAGCTGGGCCGCTGTATAGAAGTGAGAGATGAGATGGACTGGAATGCAACTCTCCCCGCGCAGCCTCCACCAATCCAGGGCAACCGAACAAGGGCACCCAAGTCCTTAAAATGAAAAATCACCAGCGCTGACCTGACTGCCGTCCCGCAGAAAGCAAAGCTGAATTGCCTTGTAGCTGCTGTTGACCTCAATAAGCCAGGGCTGCCAACTCTGACCATCTGGCTGGAGTGAGATTTTCCATTCAAACCAGGTCTGCACACACATACATGCTCATGTACATGTATGTTACAGATTTATTACCTTGTGAATAGTCTGTAGGGTTCGTAAACTACCCCAGCACTCGTGATGTCTGTTCTAATTACATAGATTTGCCGTAAGATTTCTTACGTGACCGTGAGAGTCTGAAAGCGTGAGTGTCGCGCCGGATGCGTGAGAGCTGGCGATCCTGAATAACCACTTCCCATTATCTTCAACATTTTGATAAATATCTTTAAGATGTCATCATTTGTGTCATCGAAGCAGGTTTCCAAAGTCCCTGTGTATCTCTGATGTTGTTTTTTTTAAGATTTGACTTCAAGTCAGTTAAGTTTTGTCAATTTTATCCTGCACAATATTTGATATTGCTTTATTATTTGTTTTTTTTTCCCTAGTCACAATCCGGGTTAGGAAAGGGCTGTTTTCTGACTTTGTACTGTATTGTCACTGCTGAGTCAAAATGTATCCAGCTGGATGAAACATTAACCTCATACCTCCAGGGCTGACCCTTCAAATCCTAACCGCAGTCTAAATGTTCTCCTGTTTGGGTTTCCTCTGAGTTCTCTCGTCCCTAGATATGCAAGTGGGTGACATGCTGTCTCCTTGCCTATGCCTGTGTGAATGTGTGAATATGCTTTGCAATGGACTGGAATCCCACCCCCATCGCTGTGCTGGATAAGCTGTCGGACAGGTGGGAAAAAAAAATAAAACCAAATCATAAACGTGTTAAATGAAAGCATCTGACTTGCTGGACGTCTGAATAAAAAGTTGACCCATCGATCGGCATCCAACAACCACACCAGAGTCTGTGATCACACGTTTTTTTATTGAGCATGCCCCCTCGTTTTGTGCTTCCACCTGGCAAATCTGCCATACGCCAACATGTTTCTGGGGTGGGGGTACTTTTTACAACTAGAAGCTCGCAGAAGTGAGGCGAAGGCCATGATTTCCCACAATCCTTAGCGAACCATGAATATTCAGCATGAAAAATTTGTTCATGGGAGTTTTACTTTACAAGAGCCTTACAATAACGTTCTAAGGGCAGAACGAAGAATTTTTCATTCAGAAAGATAACCAATCAGATGTCTTGTTCCGCCTCCTCTACAATCTGATTGGTTATTTCTCTGAACCAATGATTTTTCGTTCTGCCTCCAGAACATTTTTGTGTAAGTAACACTCACATGAGTGAAAAATTGCCACAATGTATATTTAAGCACTGTTGATATACAAGTAACAAAAGCTAAGACCTTCATAGTTACACTGTGAAACCTTGTGATTACAATGCATCATATTTAGTTGTTTAGTAGTAGCCTGGATTTGACTATGTTTGATACACATTTATCCAACAGGGAGTGATAGTGCAAACCAGCCAGCGACACAGTGGTTATGGGATGTGTCTGAATCCCAAAAGGAGTGTTTGCTCTGGTACTGTTTAGTGTGGTTCTAACCTGGTGACAGATTTCCTGATGCACACCATTTCATCACAAACCAGTATAGAGGAGTACGAGTGTGAAATGAGTGGCCTAATTTTAAGTTTTTAACAAGTGTCTTTAAATTAAAGTATTAGTGAAAATGGCCTGAGGTCCAGAAATGTCTCACTGGGAAGATCTGAAGAAGCAGGGGATCCTTAACGTCGGATGGCGGGGGGAGGGTGACAGATGGGTCTAATTAGAAGCCACCTTCACAGCCCGGACAGGTGGCTTCTAGCAGTTTCTAAGGTTATTTACAGTCGATGGGCTGTGCAAGCAGAGGCGGACATTTCAGGACCAGAAGGTAAAAATCCAATCCAGGATTCTGGTTTAACCAACCAGTTGAATATAAAGAGTCACGGTTACAGAGTACTCAGCTGGTTGGTTGGAACAAAATCCTGGATTGGATTTTTACTTTCTGGTCCTGAAATGTCTGCCTCTGCTCATGAGGGAGTCATCACACGATTTAACCATCCAAAATGGATTAGAAAGAAAATATTAAGTGACTCTTTAGTTGCAAAAGTAATTTGGAATGCCCCCCCACATATCCCATCTCCTTTTGAGGCACACAATGTTCAGAGTGAAATACAAGCACATGGTCATGCCATTTTAGCCGACACCCATGGAGCATTTTAGCATGTTAAGGGTCTTGCTCACAGGCCCAGCTGAGATGCAACGATTCTGCTGAGGTCAGGGCTCAAACTGACCTTCTGATCACAGACACAAAGGCCTGATCCACTGAGCCACACACATCCTAGCAGCTTGGTGTGTTTTACCTGCGGAGGTGCGGGAAGGAACCAGGAAAGCCAAGAGCCATGAGTGCTGCCAAGCACGAGCTGAATCTCCTCAGCCGCGATACCTCAGTGCTCTCACAGGACGACGCCTTTCTCCTACACCACTGCCATCACGGAAGGTACGTCTTCACTTCACCTGACACTTACAGATCCCAGAGGGGAGTTTCATTGGGGTGGGGGCAAATTGGAGCTGCTACGGTTCCTCGAGAGCCAGGGAACCCTTCTGCCTGTTTGGCGGGGGGGGGGGATTCAGTTCTTCTCTTATTTTAGGAAATAGTTGCGTGTCAAAGAATATGTAAAAATGTATGTCTGGCAGAACTTCGCGGAAAGGCAGCCAGTGTGGAGGCAGTGAACTGAGGACTTGGTTCCTTGGTGGAGCATTTTCTTCATGAACTGCAGTCGACTAATTTTTAGGCTGACTGATGTCTTCGTATAAGGGACCTACTTGATACAGGGGGTTGTTTCGCCCCCCCATCCAAAAAGTCACTTCAGGGTCCTCTCCCCTCGGATGTTTAAAATACTAAATAAATAGCTAGCAAGTAGAGTCAGATGATCTTAGCTACCTAGCTGGTTGGCACAACATGCCACTTCAGTATCTCATTTATTTAATATTTAGTGCAGTGACTGTGGTCAGTGGGGGCCCCCAAGCCTTGGGGGGGCAAGCAAATGCAGAATTTGATTGCTAGTCAGCACCGGCATCAGATACACACATGGTGTCACTGAATTCCGAATTTCATAAATGCAGAGCTCATGTTATTCAAACGTCTAACGGGGTACAGATGAGGACGAGGCGTGATTAGCTAGCAGAAAATCTGATGTCGCAAGACGTGTGAAAAGACAGGAGGAATAGTCCAAATATCTCCTAGCTGGAAGGAGGGAGATGCTGGGAAGAGGGAGTAATGAGACTGTGAGACCACACATGAAATGGGGAAGTGACCCCCATCTGCGGACAGAGACGTGAGTCCAAGGTCTCAGATGCTTCGTTCATTTGGTCGACCGTCACATCAGATAAAACCGATAAAGACAGAGGCGATTCCAGGCCCCAGCGTCTTCACTCTATAAACGCAGAGATGAACTGCTATTTGTCATACTATACCCTGATTATTTCCCTTTGACCCATGTAGTTTGTAACTCGCTATTTTTTTCTCGACTGTCTTGCAACAATAAACTAGCTGCGAAAATGGTGTCAGAGCCGGCGGTCATTATTTAATGACTGTATGTTTCACCCGGTTGACTCTCTCTGCTCCTCGGCCAGTTAAACTTCCTCCTGACTAGAGTTAGGCCCCAGCTATGTTCGGATATCGAGTTTGCGACAGAGCACATGCAAAATGCTCATACATCGCTTTGGACAAAACTACCATACAAATAAATGTGAGAGTAAATGAAAGTTCCTACATTATACTGTTCATGTTTTATTATCCCTGGGTGGCACCGTGATACAGTAGATAGTGCTTCATTTTTCCAGTCAAGCATTTGAGATGTGATTTGAAGGTTTGGTTCAAAGCCCAATAGCATCACTTATTTTGGGGGTGATGTGGGGCTCAGCGGTTTGGGGCACTGAGTGTGTGTATATATATATATATATATTTTGCTTTATGCTTTATTGTCATTGTACAATGAGATTTAGTTTGGGACACACCAGCAGATGCTCAGTATGTTTACAATTAGATAGACGGAGGCATAAATAGAATGGGAGGGGAGCTCCGGGCCGCTGCATCCGTACGTGCCGCCATCTTGGAAGGATATATATATATCTCATTATAACAACCCCGTGTTCATCTCTTCGTCTCGCTTTGGAGCGATGGGGGGGCACCAAAGTGGCCAGCAGAGGCTCTGGCGTCCAGATGACCATCTTTAAATATAATTTCCACAGCGTACATCTGCCGGCAATGGGAGCATGGAAATGATTCTGTGAGCGTGAACCGTGTCAGCGGCATGCAAGCCGATGTTTTTCAATTTTACTGCTACAATAGTGTCTGTGTCTGTCCGTAAGGCAGGTCATGTAGTTTTGAGGGATTTGCTTCCTCATACTAAATATTACATAACTTTGTACACTTTATTCTGTTCTCATCGGGGGTGGTGTGGGAATGGGTCCCCAGAGGCACAGCATGGGGATGTGGCCGTTTAAGCGGGAGTCGTGTCACACGGAGTCACTGACCGGACAGAGGAGCGAGCCTGCTATCAGGTTGCGGCGGCCTGCTATCCGGCTGCGGCGGCCTGCTCTCCGGCTACGGCGGCTTGCTTTGAAGAGGCTGTGGATTGACTAACTGATTTTCATTGGCAGTTCCCAGTTTTGGTATTATTATATTGTAACAAGTCCCCCATGAAAGATCCATTTGATTAAATCTGAGGTATGAGTTTAAATAGCATGCAAATAACTAGAGTTTATGTTAGAAAGGAAAAGATCAACTATCTACTGTGGTTTCAAGACCACATCTTGATCGCGAGTGATGCTCCTTTAACACTGCAGCACTGACTGCCCTCTGAGACCATTAAGTTCCTCAGCAGTGAAGCAGTGTACCATAAGTACACCAAATAACGGTGGCTGCAAAGCGATCCCGGAGACTTTTCCAGTGGCTGTAGTTTAAAGTTAGGATTTAATTGCCTTGCTAACTAAACTCAGTAAAGCGTGAGAGTCTTGGATGTCTCCTAATTGTGAGCCTCACGTTAATCTGCAAAGAGGCTTTGCACCTCCGCTATAAAGGCAGATCTGCATGTGCAGGATGAGCTGATAGAAAGGAAGTAAATATCTTTTGGGCATCAGTTATTTCTGTAATAACTGAATCTGTTTTGGTTTTATGGGCACTGTTTCAAGAACCGTGGAATCAGAGTAATAGAGTAACAGAGTTGCACAACATACATTCACCGGTATCTCCTTAAATCAATTAGTTTTGCATCAAAGGTTTTTCCATAGAAGACTGTAAGTTTTATTTCTCCAGAAAGATCGTTTGGATTTTGTTTTTCTGAACATGGGTGT
Source organism: Mormyrops attenuatus (assembly GCA_026777985.1). Classification (NCBI taxonomy): domain Eukaryota; kingdom Metazoa; phylum Chordata; class Actinopteri; order Osteoglossiformes; family Mormyridae; genus Mormyrops; species Mormyrops attenuatus. The sequence continues at coordinate 12,851,463 of JAODKC010000045.1, forward strand.
AAATTATAAGAGGGATGTAACCAGTGTGCGAAATACAGGGGGGTCCGACACCCCCGATTAACCCATGAGACCCCCCAAAAGCCTCAAATGGAAAATTTTAAGGGGGTCTCAAGGTCGGTATCGCGCAATAATATGGAGATGGGGACCCCCCAGAATATTGACGGGTATTTCACACACTGGATGTAACCTCCACAATAATCAAAACTATCCCATACAACCCCCTATACTCCCTTACATCGGTGCCCCTTACAATGAGCCCCAATCTCACCCCACCCCCGTGATTATGCCGTTTTTCTGCATATTAATCCCCACGGGGTTTCTGTAAACAGCACCGTTAATATCCACCTAATAACGCTTCTCCAGCAGCCCCGGTTTGTAGGTGGAAGCCGGCGGCGTTGTACAATCCGCCATAGGGGCGCGATGGGGAATCCCGGCGGGGCGATAACGGGCTCAGAGCCGCGCTCTCTGCTCCTCTCCCGCCGCGTACAAACAGCTTGGAGTTTTAATGAACGTCATGGCAACAGTTTACGGGAAAGTTATTATCGCGGCGCCGCACAGTAATGAACACACGAAAGGAGACACCTCAGTTGTCAGTAGCAGGTAAACTAATGAGCTCGGACCTTATTTGCATGCACCATGGTGACCGGCCTGGTGCAGGGTGACTATTTGGGGGGCGTCATTAAGCCGTTTGCGTCAATGCATAATTACAACCAAAAGTCAGTTTCTGTTTGAAAGCAGGTTTCCCCGCGGTCTCCCGGACTGGCGACACAGAAGAGCATCAGGGGTGGGGTCGCGTATGAAGGGACAGGACACCCACTGTTTGTTGTTGTCTGTGGAGAACGGAGACTGAAAGAGATGGAAATTTGAAATATTACATCTATTTCTTATACCTGTAAATCCGTTATACACAAGGGCGTAGCCCCCAGGGAGGTGGGCCGTGGGCCGTGGGCGGTGTTGGGAGGATCGTCGGATTTATTTACCCCCCGCCCCCCCATTATGAACAGACCTTTGTAATCAAATTTATAAGTTGCCCTCTTACACGGTTGGGGGATGGGGTGGGGTGGGTGAATTTATTTGCCCCCACTCGAATAAACAGACCAATATCAAACTCTCCTGCACTGTTGTTTACACATCCATCATTTTGAAACATTGCACATGGGATGTTCGAGCATATTATAAAATGTGAAAACATCCCATTCTGACAGCCTCATCTGACAGACAGCAATAAGAATTAAGCCAACTGCTGCTTAGCAATGGCTCATGGGGGTTTTACTTACACAAAAATGTTCTGAGGGCAGAAGGAACAATGAGTAGTTCAGAGACATAACCAATCAGATTGTAGAGTAGGTGGGTCCAAGCAACTAGAGGAGGCGGGACCAAGACATCTGATTGGTAGAATGTATGATAAAATATAAAATAACAGTAGTATTATTTTAGCAGTAGTATTATTTTAGATACCCCCCCCCCCGGGCTACCTGAGGTGGTTCTGTCCAGAGAGTACTAAAAAAAGACACATTTTGAGTGTCTTTCCATCCTACCTCCATGCTAGTTCCCAAATTAGGATCCTGAAATCTCTACTCCTGCTTCTTCAGGGTCAGGTGGAAAAACCAGTTAAGCCCATTGGATTAACCTGGAATGGAGCAAGAAATCGATGGTTGCAGTAATGTGTCTCTCCCCACATCTGTATGTCATGCCAAATACAAAGAGAAACAGCGTATTGAAGAGATCAGTTATCGCAGAACACAAATAAAATAAATGATTTTACTGCCCCCCCCTACAGCAAACTGCCACCTAATGAGCCCGTTCACCTTTGTGAAAAACTTGGTTCTTCATTTTGGTGAGAAAATCCATGGGACTAACTGGACAGGCAACTTGGATGAAATCCAAATAGACGGTTTGCTCTCTGATTTACCCTCGAGAGCCAAACCGGTGCTCCAAGGCTCTCTCTCCCACACACATACAGAATGACCTCATTTTACATCATTTATCAATCAGTCACTGGTAAATAGGGGGGCTTGGCCCCCTCTCTCAAAACATCCCTTCCCTCTGAGAGATTGTTAAATATAATCTCTTTTCTTGGCGTTCTGTATGCTGACTTCCTGACCCAGGGAGAATGGAGATGCAAATTCTGACACATGCTAATGTACAAACCCGTCTTTCTAGACTCATTCGCCGCACCCCCGGTCTGCGGACAGCATCTGATTATTTTGGTGCCACGGTCGTTACAAGAGCGTTTACGTCAGAATCGGGTCGGCGGAAGGTTACCCGTGACGGGATGACAGCTGGGCGCACAGGTCCGCGGGATTGTTCTTCTGCTCTGGGTCGAGAAGGAATTTTAAAAGGGGGGTGGGGTGTAAAATCCCATGTTGGGGGTCTTCGGGGGGGGCAATCACTGAAGTGAAGTTGCACAATTTGTCTGTCGACCCTGTAGACAACTAACCTATGGGCCTGAAAAAAAAAATGACTGTGAAGAAAATCCATCAAATTACAGTGAAATTGAGCACAAAACTGCATGGAGGAGGTGATGAATGGGCAGCTTCCATATGATGAACATAAGCAGCACAAACCGTAATACTGCATAGATGAATATTACATAAGGGAGTGCAGTTTCTCAAAAATGTCGGTCAGCACTGACAGGCAACCCAGCGATTAAGGAAACGTACACTCCATAGACAAAGGTACTGGGACACCTGGCCATTACACCCACAGGAACTTTTATGGCATCCCATTCTAAATCCTTAGGCATCAATATGGAGTTGGTCCCCCCCCCTTGAAGCTGTAACAGCTGCCACTCTTCTGGGGAGGCTTTGCACAAGATTTTGGAGCGTGTCTGTGGGAATTTTTGCCCATTCATCTGGAAGAGCATTTGTGAGGTCAGGCACTGATGTTGGATGTGAAGGCCTGGCTCTCAATCTCTGTTCCAGTTCATCCCAAAGGTGTTTGATGGGGCTGAGGTCAGGGCTCTGCATGGGCCAGTCAAGTTCTTCCACACCAAACTCACCCAACCATGTCTTTATGCACCTTGCTTTGTGCACTTTGGCACAGTCATGCTGGAACAGAAAAGGGCCTTCCCCAAACTGTTGCCAAAGCATAGAATTGTCGAAAATGTCCATCCATCCATTTTCCATGCCCCTATGCAGGGTCGTTGGGGGCGGAGCCTGTCCTGGAAGCTACTGGCACAAAGCAGGGAATAATCCAGGATGGGGTGCCAACCAACCGCCATTTCAATAAATCATGGGAAGTAAAATATTTCATAACAACCCAAAGATGCCAAGTGGTTCTGGTTCAGGTTTTTCTGTGCATCACAACATCACACGGGGCCCGGACAGTCACTGAAAATCGAATGTGGCCCACGTAGCATGAAGTCCAGTATAAATTTCTGTGAAAACGAAAAAAGACCACATTTGTGAAAGCTAACCAAGAGGCAAAGCTGGTCTGATCCCAAAGCCAAAAAGAAAATTTAAGCAGATCTTCCAGGCCGTAAAAGTGAAGTAGCAGGACAGCACGTTAATTGCTACTGCCCTGGCTTTGTGTGTGTTTGTGGCCGTCAGCGGTCGGCTCACCGGTAATAAAATCCACATTGATTCGTATCTTTAGTTTATATATTTCTCTTACTGTCATTTTTCCCCTTGAAAGTTCTCAGCTGGCCATGTAACTCAATAAGCAACTTAGCAAGAACAGTGAACAACTCCAGAGGTCTTCCGAAGGAGATTGTTTCCTGTCTACATATGTATTCATTTGACTTATTTCACATTTTTTCAATTAATTTGATAATATTACAGTTTTTCCTGGAGTGTTAGAAGAACTTAAATTGTTTCGCTCTTTTTATTTTCATTCCTTGCTGTGACGTTCACACATATGGTCATATATCTTGTGCACAAAATTGCAGTTTAAGTGCATAGAAACACATTCTCAAATCACCATAGTGTGAATAAAAAGTCTTACAATTTTATTTGCTTATATACAAGTTTACCTAATTTTACCACATACATTTAGCTTATAGAAGCATGTCAGGTTTAACCGATGACCCCGCAGAGGCTCACAACCCCGCCGCATATCACGTGGTTGCATGACACACTTGTTCTGTGACTAATTATGCTAATTCAGGCCTGAAGATTGTCGTAGGCCGTGGGCTGGAAGTTTGAATGCACTTGGGAGGACAGACATGTTTAAATAAACAAACACATGTTAAAACAAAGACTTAAATTCCATCCATCCGTTTTCTGTAATCACTTATCCTATTTGGGGTCACAGGGGGTCCGGGGCCTGTCCTGGAGGATATGGGCACAAGGAATGGCTTAAATTATAAACAATTATTAAAACAATGGCAATGAAAAGGGGCTTCTTAAGGAGGGAAAACTGCCAAGCTAACTAAAAAGGCATCCATCCATCCATCCATCCATCCATTTTCTATACCCCCTTGTCCTATGCAGACTCATGAGCATCCAGAGCCTATCCCAGAAACTGCAGGCTACAAGGCAGGGAATAACCAAGGATGGGCCGCCAATCCATCTCAGGGTATCCATTCAACCATTTCTTTATTATTAACTTTACTTAGGGTTCAAATTTTAGACATTTTACTTTACTGTGAGTAAAAAAGTCATGCAATTGTTCGGCACCCATTATTATTTTTCTTTTTTAACAAAGATGAGGGTGTTCTGATATCAATGGATCCATAAATAGAGCTATTCTATAACCAGTGATTGACATACCTGGTACGCAAGTACGCATTCACCTTTAAAAGCGATACGTTCGGCAATCGATTGCTGTAAGAGCGTGAATGCGTACGTATTTTATGTGCATTTGCGCAGATATGACAAGAAATTACTGTGCATTTTAACTTTTTATATGCTAATTCGTGCTTCATTTGTGGTATAGAGGTTAAAATGCACGGTCATTTTTTGTCATAAAATACGTACCTATTTGCGCTGTTACATTAATCGATCGCTGCATGTATCGCTTTTAAAGGAATGTGTACTCGCGTACCAGTCATGTCAATCCCTGTCTATAACTATTTTCCATAAACAATTCATACATCCATCCAGCACCCATAACTGCTTACCCATGAAAGAATCCTGGTAATAAACAAGTTAAGTATTTTTTCTAAAAATACCCATAATTATCAGAATTGTGTGTAATTGTTTTGTTTGTCTCATTATTTTTGCTACATTATCTCACAAAAACTCAAGAGGGATCCTGAGATTCTTTTTTTTAATTAACGTAATTATAATGTTTCCCGTCCACCTCAACTGGAGCTCCTATCTCTAAATCATTAACTAGATGTAGCCATTTACAACCTTATTTCAAAGAGAGCCGGACGCTTTTTGATTCAAACACAGTGAGGTACTGAAGATAGCTTTCAAATGCAAATGAAAGAGATTACATCAATCTTTTAAGTCCTGCCTTGCCCAGCTGTACTGTTAATGGTTGAGTTTGTCATTTAAACACTTTTTTTTCTTCTACAGGAGTCTGCCATTTTCAAGCATAAAAAAATGAAATACCTATCCCTTCCAGCAAGTTCTTCCAGAAGTGCTAACAAGGCCTGACAGAATCATTAGTTCTAGGCTTACCATATTTGGTGAGATGAAAAAGAGGACATATCCAGGGATCAGAATATTAATGAGGCTCCACATTCACTGACCAATCAGGTAGCACTTCTCTCGTGAATATTAATGAGTTTTCCCCCGCCTACCTTGTAAAATGAAAATTTGCATCTGGGGAAACCTGGACGTATGGTAACCTTTTTAGCTCCTTATAGTTTTGCCCACCGAACACAGAAGAGAACAGCAGCTAGATTCCGGTCATGTTCATCTTCCTGTGGAGTGTGAAACGAATCAACATCCTCTGACAGACAACGGTAGAATTCAGATCTGCCAAACGGCATCCCTACCCTCTGGGGTTCATTCCTTACACTGTCATGTAAGGTTATTTTTAATGCAACTTTTAAAAATGGAGTGATTTGGTTAAAATTGCTGCCTTCAAGACACCCATGTCAAAGCTGCACTGTTGACATTAAAAGTTTGTCAAAAACGTATGTGTGGTGGCCATAGAGGTGGAAAGAGAATCCATTCTGCAGATGGGAAGTCATGTCGAGGTGCTCCTGGGTTGCAAAGAGGATCTAACCAATGGGAGGCAGGTAAGCTGCCTTTTACGCAGGAGAACGCAGTGTAGTAATCCTTGTAGTCTTGTCCAGATGTGTTGTGGTTACTCTTCCGGCTTTTGGCACAGGAGCCTGGTGCTTATATCTGTGCCCACAGTGGAGTCTCTTCACATCTAGGGGAGGTCTATACGTGTTTCTGTTGGTGGTCGCTCCTTCCTGTGAGCGTGACGGCTAGACTCTTCTTTTCTTGGTGTAAGGGTATTAAGAATTTTGTTAAAAATCCATCAGAAAGTTGTAAATCTCTGAGCTCAGAAAAACAGCAGAAGACGACAAGGGGGGGGTGAGGGGGGGTGACTTGGATCCATGGTGAAATAAACCTCTAATATAATTCATTAGGTTTCAGCAAGTAGAATTCAGGCACAACTGCTAAGAATAACAGTATGTTTCTCTAGCATAATGTTATTTATCAGAACTCCACATATATTGAAACAGCAGAAATGTAAGCACTATTTGAAAGCACTATTATTTTGATCTTGAGCGAGCGTACACCACGCTGACTCACCAGCGCATTGACGAATGTGGCTGCGTTTAAAATGATACTCCATAGAGCAGAAAGGGAGTTTTTATGATGTTTTTGTTGTGGGACTAGAACAGTTCGCGTATCACAAATAATTTTCCTGGTCATGGTTAGCTGCAGACAATTTCCACACTTAATTAACACCTCGCTAGCAATGTTACTCTTACTGCGCTCCTGGTGCTATGCTAACATTTATTTATTCAGCCCCTAGCCATGCAGTCAGGAATGCAAACATTTGTGAAAGAATGGGTCGTTCTGAAGAGCGAATTCAAGCATGGTACTGTCTGGATGCCACCTTTGCAGTAAGTCAATTCATGAATTTTCTTCCCTACTAGATATTCCATGGTCAACTGTAAGTGGTATTATTGCAAAGTGGAGACACTTAGGAACAACAGAAACTCAGCCACGAAGTGGCAGACCACATCGAGGTTACAGTATTATGAAGGACGTAGTGGTGCCAATTAAGTAATCGTTTAGGTCATCTAGCAGGAATTTACTGGTGCAGTACGGCATATCCAAGATGCACAGATGTAACTAAAAGCTAAAGCACTCACTGTTTAAGTTAGGTATTGAAATAAAAACACTTTGTTGTAGATCTGGACAGTAGTTTAGACTGGGAAATACAATTTACCATGAGAAACTACCAGTAATTATAAAAGCAATTTCAGAAATTTATGAGACTGACGCTGTGAGTTTTTCACCCATCGATACAGTCGGGTATCGACCCAGACGTTGCCTCGGAAGTGGAATCCCCCCTGCAACTTCAACCAGCGAATTCGATTCAATTCAATTCAATTCAGTTTTATTTTTGTATAGCGCCTTTCAAAACAGATTTGCCCCGATGCGCTTTACACGGGTGTGTTGTGATACATTCCTGCATCATTTATACAGAATAATACAAAAACAGAGAAAAGGGAAGACAAAGAAATAGAAGAAAGAAAGAAAGAAAGTGAGGTTACAATGGAAGATAGGAACCAAAAACTCCAAAGGGAGAAAACTTGTGGGGGTCCAAGGTTAACTGGCTGCGCCCCCCCCCCCATGGAAATGCCAGCATTAATAAAATGGGGAGGGGGGCGGCGGCCAAACCCAAAACACTACTGGAGCCACTTTTTAATTGATTTCGATCCATTGTTGAAATGTTGTTGCTAATTTCAGACAGGGAAGAGAATATGTCACGTTCCTGTCATGACTTAGAAGTCATATGCAGTGCATGTATTTTTAAATGTCATGGAATGTGAAAAATGACCGACTCTAGCTGCTGTGCAGTTAAAGGGGTCACCGTGCACAAGTCCGTGGGCGAGAAATCCAATCAGATTAGCTAACCTTTTCATCCAGTGAAATTAAACTTGGATTTGTTACAGAGCACAGCAGTGACCAGGCCTGTACCTAGGGACAGGCAGCAGGGGTATAGGTTTCATATTAACATGGGGGGGGGGGGGGGG
>JAODKC010000045.1:12861219-12878635 GCA_026777985.1 Mormyrops attenuatus
CCCCCCCCCCCCCCCCCCCCCCCCCCCCCCCCCCCCCCCCCCCCCCCCCCCCGCCCCCCCCCCCCCCCCCCCCCCCAAAGAAAACGATTTGAGTTTTGGGTACATGAATTTTGCCAAAAGTTGTATGTGATTTACAAGACAGTGTGCTATGCCGGCAATAAACAAAGATGAGGGGGGAGACAGATAAATACTATCCCACGTAGAAAGTGCAGTGCCACTGCAGGCTTCCACGCAGTGCTGTGCAGTTTACTTCCTCCCACAACACATCCCCTGACAGGAGCCGTTATCTTCAAAGCGGAGCGTCAGAATCGTAGGATCTCCCCTCAGAGACAGTAAAGACCGCAGCCCCAAAGCACTGCATTGGGGGACAGCCACAGAATAATCTGCTGTGAATTGCAGTGCGATGTGCAGTCATGGTAAAGTACAACATTTTTGCAACAACTAATAAAGACAATTGATTTATGCTGCTGATAGGACATTTTGCGTAAGGTCACAGGACGGCATGCGGTTCGACTCAGGTTACATGACATTGGGACCAGAAATATACTTATTACTCTTAGCTAAAATACTGCATATACAATGCTCACCGAAAGCCTTGGAAGACTTCCTTAATTTAGTAAAAATACTGCAAATTTATTCATTTTATAACAAAAATCATTACTGTCCATCCATTTTCTGAAACAGCTTGTCACTGGGGGTCTGGGGCCTCTGGGTGCTAGGCAGGGAACAACCCAGGATGGGGCACCAACCCATCACAGGGCACAAGGCAGGGAACAACCCAGGATGGGGCACCAACCCATCACAGGGCACAAGGCAGGGAACAAGCCAGGATGGGGCACCAACCCATCACAGGACACACTCACACACCAGTCACACACCAGTCACTCACACACTAGTCACTCACACACCAGTCACTCACACACCAGTCACACACCAGTCACTCACACACCAGTCACACACCAGTCACTCACACACCAGTCACTCCTACAGGCAATTTGGTAACTCCGATTAGCTTCAGCATGTTTTGGACTGTGGGGGGACACCAGAGCACCTAGAGGAAACCCCACAATGTCATGGGGAGAACATGCAAACTCTGCACATATGGATCGCTGGTGGAGACTCGATCCCCAGCCCCCAAAGTGTGAGGCAACACTGCATCACCAAGCCACCACCTACTGTCATCTTTTGTTTATAAAAATACATATCACATTAGAAACAACAACTGAAACCTAAATTATAGTTCATTGACAAGCAGTTCCCTAGCTGTTCATTAGCTGTTCATCGTTAAGCAGTCTCATCGGGGGCTTTTTAATCAGTGACACCTTTGCAATAACATAAGCTACCAGGCATTTGTGTTTAGTATCACGTTGGAACCAGTGACTACGACAGCAATTAACAGCAAAATGGCACGAACGGAAGTGAATGACTCAAGTCAAGGAAATTATGACGCTTAATAAAAGAAAAATGTCTGCGCATGAGATGAGTGCAGATGTTCAATATCGCTTGCCAGTGGTCTTTCATGATGAAACCAATAAATCTGCAACATTGTTACAGAGTTAAGCAAGTGTGCCAAGACTCTCGGTGAGCAGAGATGGCTGTTAAACGCATTCAATGGGATGTTTTACAAGTTGCACACTGAAACGAAGCTTTTAATAAATAACAGCCACATGAAGTGCAGGAATATCACGAGCAAAAAAAAACCGACAAACATATCCGGCAAATTCCACAGTGGGTCATTTCAGCAGGAGGGCAAGGAATCCCGAACCGGTGCCACCATCACGATGGAAAAGCTGTAGGAACTTCACCGCGAGTAGGTCCTGGATTTCCAGCTTCTGCCAAATCCCGGCATATCCGTGTAGATGTAGATATCTGCTGAGTGCCTGGGGGTGCTGGGGGAGCCTGAGACAAACCAGCCATGCCTGTTAAGATGCTTTTAGTCATAGGCATGTGCATTAAGGGCCAATCAACGCGTCCAGCCCGTCCCCCATCAGCCTGAATGTCGTAAGAAAGCCACGGTCATATGATGCGTTCTCTATATAAGTACCTAGAGGACAAACATTCCCCGCGGTGTCAGTATGGTCTAAACTAAAAGAAACAATTATCTAATAGTTCTTTTTCGTTACTATAATAATCTATTAATTAATTAATTAATTAGATAAGTGTTATATATTACGAATTAACAAGTAATAATTCATAATGATATATATAATTATATATATTACTAGGCGTGTGTGTGAAATTTTTTTTTTATATATATATCCATCCATCCATCCATCCATCCATCCATCCATTTATATATATATAAATGTGCCTTGATGCTGAGGTTATAGATGCAGCTTGTTTGTTGGTGGGACTTTACATTGAGCAAACCCTAGTAATTGCAGTGGTAATGTGAGCGAGAAGCTAAGTGTCTCCAGTGCTTTTAAAGGCTGCTTCTAGGCCAGTGCATTAGTGCATTTCTCAGTGTCCATTGTAAGCACTGACATTATTAGACTCTGCCATATTCATACTGGTATTTTTTTTTTAAAAATAAACACACAATGAGAGAGCAGAGTCATGCAAAGGAAATGGATGGCTGCACTTTCATCTTGGAGGCACAGTACTGTCTTAGGCAGTCAAAGAAAATGATGTTTAAATGATCTTCATGTTGGTGTAAAACTACGATAGCATGTCGGTCAGTGTGTGTCAGCTTAAACGTTTCGAAACCTCTCCTAAAATCACCCCAGTTTTTGCAGAAACCATCCAACACACACATGTATTTATTGGCTCATCAACTACCCCACCATGTTTGAGTTATTTAACTAATTGTGTTCATTAATTAATTGAGTTAGTGGCGACGTTTAACAAATACACTGAATGGCTGAGGTGCCCCTGAGGAGAGGTTTGGGATCTGAAGCGGTGTTCATCCAGCCATCCGGCAAGATATCAGTCACTTTTTGGAGAATAGAAGACATTTTAGTAGTTCTTATTGTGTTGATTTTCAATCTGCATATGTTCTAATCTTAAACTGTTTTGTCTGAGCAAATATATACTTATTACTCAGATAAAGAGCCTTAAACATTTTCTTTGACTGCCTAAGACTTTTGCACAGTGCTGTATAAATCAGGATGTTCCAAAATGCTGAACCATGGGTGGGCAAAATTGCTCAGACAACAGGGAACAGGCTGGAATTGTCTAGCCAATCACACGGTTAAAAAGCCCGCCTGTGTTCAGATACAGGTTTCCCTCACTTCTGAATCGGCTTCCAAATCTCACCAAATCATTTTAAGGCAGCTGTGGGGCTTATACTTCATAAAATATCATAAAAATAGACACCGGACAAAGCGTTTCTCCGGAAAACATCACAGCTGTATCATGACCACCGTAACTCATATCTGTCTCGTCAAAGAAGCTGCAGATTTTAATTTTCCAGAATCCTTTTGCATTACAAATTTAAATTGCTCATAGACGAGTTTAGAATAATAATTTTTTAAAAATTCTTCAAGACAGAGAAGTTATCTGGATCCCATCAAATCAAACCCGGCTTATCAGATTGTCCAAAATTTGTTTGGAGCAACACATTCTTCACACTTCCACTGAGGGAACGGAATAAGCTAGATGGCGATCAAATGGGCTCAATAATAGATCTGCTTCCCATGGGAGGTTAAATGGTGACTCACACCCTAGCTTTCGAGGACAGACCTACCTCAGTCTTTCTTTACAAGGAAGCTGTTACTTTATGTGAAATTACTGCCAAAGTACCAGTTTCAAGGAAATATGTAAAACTCCTACCCAGAGCTATAGATAAGGCTCAGGAGGTCCAGCTCTCAAGGGGAAGATCGATCGCAACATCTGTCAACCCCATCTGTCCTGTCTCCGCACAACTGACCCACTCCTGTCCCATCAGCCGGGCTCAGTGTAATCGCCGACAAAATGGGCTGGCGATTTTCTGACAACTTAATCAACTAAGTCATTGTGATTCTGCTGTGTGTAAAATGACAAGGTTTCTGACAAAACTATCACAGTGACTTCAAAGCCATGTTTTACAGCTCAAAAAAAAAAAACTATCCAGAATTCTGTTGAATTACTCCCAGTATTAAACAGAGTCTCAGTAATTAATGATATTCTTTTGTTACTTGGGTTTGCCGCCTTTACCTGTGCTTATAATTATTATGTATATTTTTCCAGATTAGAGAGATGTGCTTAAAATAAAAGTTGCATATAAAAACTGCTACTTTGTATTATTATTATTTAATTGGTTTAGTTGTACTTTTATGGTTGGGTGATACTATAATCATACGTTAAAAACCTAACCCTGCAATCATCTGCAAAGTTTGACGCGCCTGATGAGCGCGCGCCTGCCCGCACGCGGAGCTGCCCACGCTGCGGACCCCGCGCCTCACGTGTCACCCCTTCGGAGCGCGTGCGGTGCCAGAGAGGAAGAGCACGTGACCGCGCGGTCTACCTCCGCCGCCTTCTGCAGATAACTAGGCGCTGGAGGCTGAGGACGCAATTAAAGTTGCATCTCATAAGCATATTAACATTATTTTTTAAGTCGATTTACGGATGTAAGCAAATATGTGTCTATATCAACGGCGTCGCCGGATATACCACCACCCCCACAAATAAATAAACACTAATTAAATATTGCGTTATCATTAATATTCATGAAAATCAGACCCCTTTAGTAAAAGATGAGTCCTTTACATAAACCTGCAGTGACGCGCCTGGTTAGTGTATACGCATATTTTCTAGCACATATTTATGCTATATAGGCTATGACAAATGGGACGTATGTAATTATGTATCGAATGTAGCCATTCCTGTGTAGTTCTGCCACAGAAAATTTTGTAGGACTTAAAATACACCAGTTCTTGTAATATGGCCAAATGTGCATGCTCCTGCAAGCAATATAAGCACCTTCACCCATTCCTTTCCTTCCTTTCAGTCCGATATAAAACAAACGAATGTCACCGTGTGTAATGGAGTGACATTAGCACACCGAATTCCCACGCCGGCGGACCAAATAAATAATGCAGTGTGTTTCCCACTCGTTAGTATGTGACGTCTTTTTGCAGGAGAGGGGAGTGCGGGATTCCATTTTCCTTGGCTCACTTTCAGGGGAAGAGTACCCCATGCACTCAAGCGCCATGCACATCACCTTTTGCAATCTCCAGCATTAAGTAGTGGACTTTCGTTTTATTGTACATATGATCTTTTGTGATTTTGTGCGTGACTTTTAAATATTTATAATAGTTTTCAAATAGGCTACGTTTTTCGTGAGGACATATAAAGACAAAGAAAAAAAAGACTCTAAATGTGAATTCAGTTCGACAACTGATAAATGTAATGGAGAATTAAGATATCCTAAGTACAAATCATTTGAAATGTAGCGCATCCGTCATTTCTTTTTGGAATATCCGGATCTATGCTGTATATGAAAGCAATGCAGTATTCGGCGATTTCATAGAGGCGATCGCAGAGTATGCCGTGCCAAAAGGATTTGGAGAAGACTCCGCTGATCCACTTTTGGGAACAGACTGGTAGCTTCCGTACTCTAGTCATGCATCCACTCGCGCCTTAGCTGATTAAGCCTGTTTTCTCGTAGCTGTGACGGACATCCCCGCTGTTTAGCCTACTCATCTGAAAGTAGTGACGTGGGATGGAGAATATCTTCTCATCGGGATATAACTGGGCTTTCTAGCCACGCAGGATGATGGATATATCCCGCACTTAACACCATGTCATTTTTTAGCTGCCGGTGGTTGGATACAATTACCGAAACTCCGGATATCTGAGCGGAGCGCATCATGGACACGGCGGAGGTAATTGTTTCTCTCCTGTTAGTCCTGATCATTATCGTGTCGTTGCTGTCCAACGTGCTGGTGCTGATCTGCTTTCTGTATAACCCGGAGATACGAAAGCAAGTGCCTGGTTTATTTACCCTCAACCTCACCTTCTGCAACTTGTTGCTAACTGTATCCAACATGCCACTGACTTTGGTGGGGCTTGTCAACAAGGTTCAACCTGGCGGGGAAGGTTTCTGCAACATAATCGGATTCTTGGACACCTTTTTAACCACAAATTCCATGCTCAGTATGGCAGCGCTGAGCATCGACAGGTGGATCGCTGTGGTTTTCCCACTGAGTTACCACTCCAAGATGCGCCACAGAGACGCCGCGATTGTGCTGGTCTACACGTGGGCGCACTCCATGTCTTTCTCGACCGTAGCCGCCTGTCTGTCGTGGACGGGATACCACGAACTTTACGCCTCTTGCACTCTCTGCAATGCCAGGGCGAATAACAGTACGACCCAGTTCGTTGCTTTTACTGTGGTTTTTCATTCCCTTACTTTTCTCATGTCTCTGATAGTACTGTGCGTTACTTACCTTAAAGTGCTCAAAGTGGCGCGGTTCCACTGTAAGAGGATAGAAGTTATTACAATGCAGACTTTAGTGCTGCTTGTGGACATTCACCCAAGGTAAGTCGATTTCGCCGTGTCCCTGTCTACGTGCACGTTTCACTCTCAAGTTTCACTCTGCCAAAATCCATCCGACTTTCTGCTGTATAAAAAACGACCCATGTTTTGTTCTATAAAGGATGTAGGGATGCACATAGTATAAAAATGATAATGTAATGAAAATATGTGCAATTAGTTGACTCGTGCTAGGTGATGTATCTGTGAGCCGCATTTCCATGCCTTGGTCAGATTCACTAAGGTCTGGATAGGGAGTCGCATTTTATCAACGTCACCCCTACATAGTGCCTTAAATAATACTTAAAAGGTCGCATATAAATCCATTATATTTAGCCTGAATACCACACGTACTTATCGGGGACCGACATAACAAGCCGACATCGCACAATAAAATCACTACACTATCTCATATGTATATGCAGATAGCCTATTTCAGTCGAAACGCATTTATTTTAATACATATAGGGTAAGAATGTTCCTAATGTTACAGACTTTGTTTTAGTTATTTCGTTTTAAAACGTCATGTTATATTCAAGGGAGAACGGCAAAATTACTGTGTTTCAAAGGAATGCAGTTTTGGCATAGAAGGAAAATTAATGATTCAAAAACTAGATCTGTACATTAATACACTTGGGGGAGATTATTAGGCCTACTTAGTCAAACATTTCACATTTCACTGACATATGTATTACAAGTCATTTAAAAAAAAAATAAAGATAACGGCTATTTTTCCAGGCATCAAAATAGACTGCCCAATATATTCCCGGTGGACGCATTCTTTGGCGTGTAATATTCACATGATAACGCTGATGATGCTTTGTGTTTAAACCAGCCGCTATCGCTTAGGGTATAGGACACGCGTGAGCTGGCTAAATAAATAGCCATGATATAAGCTGCGGATGCATTCATATATGTAACTAACCAGCAGATTTACTCAGTTTTTGCAGCCTTGTCTTATCTTTGTCACTTTCAACATACGTGTGGACAGGCACCTGCAGTATAATAATGACATTAAAAATGGTACTTTCGAAATCCGCAGAGCAGTAAAACTCTAATTTAGGCGGATTCGCATGTTTGACGTGTAGTCCCACGCTCTGATTTCCAGAACAGTGACCCACCAGGCATGTTCATGAGCAGTCCCCTTGCCATCTGCCCTCATAGTAGCCTTGCATGGCATGACGGCCGCGTCCCTGCCCTGACACAGCCTTCTCCTGCCCCCCCCCCCCCCCCCACAGTGTTCGGCAGCAGTGTCTAGAGGAACAGCGACGACGGCGGCAGCGGGCCACCAAAAAGATCAGCACCTTCATCGGCACCTTCGTGCTGTGCTTCGCACCCTACGTCTTGACAAGGTGAGGGCAAGCTCATCACTTGTGTCATATCCACCACCCTCAAACCCCTGTCCTCACAAACCAGTGTTCGCCATCCCCAGTTTCTCTTTCTATCCCTCGCCACCCCCCATCCTAGTCACCGATACTTCAGACCTACGCAATGCAGTAATCTGACCTCCTGATAATGAATACCCTGGCACTTGCATTTGCACTTTTCCCCCATTCCGGAACCTTCCGCAGTGGATGGGTCATAGCTGCCGACTCCTGCTGGGCCCCATTTTTTTGGGGGGGGGGGGGGTCCCTGTCAGCTCATATGGCCCGACATGGGATTCTGGGCCTTCTAGCCCTGAATGTGGATCATGCCTCCTTATTGGCCCGATTTGACTCTGGATGCCTGAGTGCTAAGGAGCATTCATGCAGTACCAGATCAGATCAGGCACAAATAAACACAGATAAATTACGGGTTTGAACCACCCTCGAAATCTGCTGTACCCTCCCCCTCAAAAAATCAACATTTATGGGTACTGGTCAGGTTCAGATACAGTATATCCTGGGCTCAGTTTTCATTTGGTAGATTGGTAAAGTAACGTTGACTCCTTGCCCATAGAACCACAGGAAATGAGCAGGTTAATTATTTAAAAAGCAATAAACTCAGGCACTGGGCTAATGTAGAGTTACACAAATGTAGCTGTAAAATCTTGTCTTTTATTTTTTTAAGCCCTATGAAAAGATTGCTGAGCCAAAGATCCATAGTTTGGCTGTTTTTTCACACAATGTTAATCTTTTTGACCTTGAAAACTAAACTGAGATTTAAAAAATCTCTTTAATGAGATATTGGATAGTTGGCTTATAAACGGGTTACATAGAGCATTAAATAAGGATAGACTGTTTCACACTAAAATCCCTTCATGACAAAACCACTTATACTCAGAAAGTCTTATCTATATAAGACACAGAAAATAATCCAATCTTTTTCCACTCTTTGAAATGTTGTGTATTGTTACGAAGCCCAGCTATCATGGTCAGGATCATTTCACAACAACGCTGGGAAATTCAGCAAAAAAAAATAAATCACACAAACAGAAGTCCAAAGAAGTTGATGTGAATTGATACAAACACACCTGGAAGCTTGACAGCAGGTGGCTAAATCTGAAAAGAAGTCGGGGCCGTGAGTTCGCTTCAGTAAAATCAGCTCTCCAGTTTGTCACACATAATCAGATTCAGAATCATCAATGACTCGCTGTAGGGGGGCGGAGTCTTGGTGCTCAGGCCCACGGTGATGCAGATGTCCTATTGGCCGCACAACACAGAGGGATGTTTACCTTACAAATGGACTGACCAGTCAGCATCTAGAGGTCACACAGCGCAGAGTGTCTACTTACGCTTTTGTATCGAGACTGCTCTTCAGCAGAACTCAGCATGGTGTTAGCGACTGCTTCTCCAGTTACGTACATTAGTATGACTTTTCACACTTTCTGCATAAATGCATCCATCTATGAGGAGTAGGTGTGTCGTCTTGTGTGGGTGCATGTTTGCATGCAGCCCATTCCTAACCAACATACCACATAGCAGACATCTATATTCATGGTGATCAGCACAGCTTTCTGCTAGAACATTCCTGCAACTGTTCAGTGAAGCCATTCGGGTGAATTTCCCTCGTTGATTCTTGAGTATCAGTGAGTGGATAGAACAGGAGCATGCATGGAAACGTCGTGATGTTCTCACCAAGGCCCAATCAAGGCTAATTTAGGATCTGAGTCCATATTTATGAGCTAAACTGTCGCTTTGTGTAGCATTTCTCAACCTGGTCCTCAGGGACCCTGAGACGGTCCATATTTTTGCTCCCTCCCAGCTCCTTGCCAGACAGTCCACATTTCTCCCAGCTAGAGAGTCCCTGCTAGGGAGCTGGGAGGCAGCAAAAACATGGACTGCTGAGGGTCCCTATGGACCGGGTGCCTTAGTGCAAACTGAGTATTTAATTTACTAATTCGAAGAATATGGGAAGACTTATTTTTTCACATTCATATTCCATCATTAGTGAATTTCTTTTGAATATATATTTGTGAGGTATTTGCCATTTTATTACAGATGTATGCTAAGCAGGAGAATGCACTGTGAAACTTAAGAGATTAGGAATCCATCAGCATTGTAAAATGGCATCTATTAGTACAATTTTTTACATTTAAAACCGGTAACAGATTACAGTTATTTGTGATATTTAAATGTAAAGGGAGAGTAAAAGGACTGCTATCCGAGACTAAAAAGTATTTGTTTTACCTACTATAGTACAATAGGCTTAATTGAATGCTTCTTACATTGAAATTTCTCTGAGATTAATGTACCATTAGATTTATTCCACTGTTTCATTTCTTGACCTTTGGTTCTTGAAATGCAGCCTTTTCTTCAACAGTAAAACTGATGGCAGTTGCAAATGTAACAGAAAACTCCCAGGGCACATGATGCACAGTCTGATAAGCATTAAAGAGAAAAAAGCAGGAAAAAGCTATTTCTTTTTCATATCGACGGCAGTTTGCTGCTGTCATGATCAGTTTTTATTGACTTTTATTGAAAAGGCCTAAGTTTTAGACATGAATAGATATAGATATAGATGGAAGCACCAAACTCAAGGATTAAACAGTGACGCCTCTCCTGAGGTTTGACCTGGAAGTTAATTGCTCAGGCATCACATTT
Source organism: Mormyrops attenuatus (assembly GCA_026777985.1). Classification (NCBI taxonomy): domain Eukaryota; kingdom Metazoa; phylum Chordata; class Actinopteri; order Osteoglossiformes; family Mormyridae; genus Mormyrops; species Mormyrops attenuatus. Next base: position 12,871,696 of record JAODKC010000045.1, read on the forward strand.
TGCTTACCATGACCTGGATGTGATCTCAGGAGTGCATGTGGAGCCTCGCCCTCCATTTCCTGCACACTCTCAGTCTGTGTGTCTTGGCAGGATTCTGGAGCTGTTCCCGGCAGTGCCTATCAACCCTCACTGGGGACTCCTGTCCAAGTGCTTGGCCTACAGTAAGACTGCCTGCGACCCATTCGCCTACTCCCTGCTCCGGCACCAGTACCGGAAGACCTGCACCGACATCGTCAACCGGATGCTGAAGAGGAGCGCACTGAACGCGTCAGGGCAGGGGAGGGGGAACCATGTGGTGCAGTCGGTAGACTGAGGTCGACCTACAATGGGGAGGGGGGCGGTTTCCGAAAGGCAGGGGATTCTGAAGCGAGTGTGTCATGCTGTCTCTGCGACACGTGTACCAGGGTCTTCTGCAACAGGCCTGTATAATGGATCAAGTACAGCACCCCCCAGAGGACCCGCCCCCTAGTTGCCAGTACCCTGCACCATCAGCGCCCCATGTCCGCTTGCTTCCATACATTCCCTGTGCTGAACACTTATCCCTTAGTCCACAGTGGTCATTTCCGGAGGTCATAGAGCAGACTGGATCTGGGTCTCGGGGACAGGATATCGCTGCTGCAGGTGACGACTGGCTCTTCAGAGGATGGTACGCAACCTGAGGAGTTTGTGATATCCTTGTGGACCAACGTAACGGAGAGTCCAGAGAAGCGAACCGCTCTACCTTCACACCTCCTCATTATATTCGCTTGGGTGTGTCTGTGTTGGTGTGTGCTGCGGTGGAAGCAGAGATTTGACCTGGTTGGTTTCCGATAGGAACGTTTACCTGCAGGGACGTCAGCATGTCAGTTATCTACACGATCATCAGTAGTTTAGCCGCAAACCTATGCAAGAACAAAAAAACTTCCCTTGGATTCAGTGAAACGTTCGGCCATTTAACCAACCCAAATATTTACCTGATTTCAGCAATTCAAAGGCACACAGAATCACAATGTGAACATGTCCGGATACATATCTAAGTAAACTTGTCTTTAAAGCAGTACGTGGTTAGTTATAGCCTGTCTTTATGAAGGGGTGTTTTTACGGCATGATAAAGTTATGTTCACCCATGTTCCTTAGTCGCCAAAGTGTTTTATCCAGTGAGACATCTGACTTACAGAAGCGTCTGCAGAACACTTTTGAAACATCTTGTTTTATTGGCCACCTGTGCTGACAATTTGCGTCTTATGTCTTCGAAGAGTTTTTTTGCGTTCTGGTAGGTAGCGAAATCGAGGGTAGCGCCAAGGACAGGTTGCCTGGGGTTGCTGTTGGTGTCCCACCATCTGCAGACCTAACTGGTGTTATGGACAGGCACGTAGCCACGTAATAAAATTACAGGTTCCAATCCCCCCGCCGCAAAAAAAACAATGTATTTGCTATGTTCAGACACAAAGCCAGTCATGAAAAACTACTAATTTGAACCCCCTTCGAAATCTGATCGCCCTGATTTACTCAGGGACCCCCCCCCCACCGATCATCAAAATTGACCCATCCAAATTGACTTCTGCCTCTGGGTATGGTTGAGGTGAGAGTGTACCGAAGGGCATCTTAACACAACTCTCTCTGCACCCTCTCACCCACCTAGCTCTGCTTTATGGGTTTCTGCACACACTTTAATGGAACATCATGCTAATGAAATAATTTCCGAGTGGGGCTTTGCTTTGATTAGAGCTCGAGAGGGTTACTCACATTTAGACACGAAAGTGTTGCCAGGGCCCCATTCTTCCAGTTTAATCAAGTATTTTTAGACCAACTTTTAGTGTTTTCAGCAAGAAATATACTTTCTCTGATGTTAAGGGACTGTCAGGCAATTGCATTTAAATAAATGTTTAGGATGTAAACGCACAAAAACAGTACTGAGAGCCACCGATACAGCAGTTTCAGACATTCAAACAGACACCCTTTTTTGACTTGGTTAAGTTAGTCTGCCAGGACCGTATATCGTATACGAGACGAAGCCGTATGTTTTACATTTTACAGCTCGCTTTCTCTTGTCAATTTTAATCTTTCATTTGTCTTAAGTATAGAGTAAGTGATTGCCGCCGCTCAGTCAGGCAGATATGCTTATCGCAGTGCATTTTGTGCAATTTCACATCAAGGACGGTCTCAGTAGACGCGTATGAACTGCTGGCACAGTGCGGACGACCCGGGTATCCTGATGAGCCGTGCAGATCGGGTTGCAAGACCGGGTTGGGGGGGGGGGGCTGAGTCATTGAATGAACAGCACGGTTTGACAGATATAATAGCACAGATAATTAGAAAGTGGCTGCCGGTGCGCGCTCAGTCTGAAACCGGCTGCTTTTCGGGTCGCACGGATAACCGAAGCGATCGGTGTGGGTGTCCGGTTAGACGTGGACTAGTGTAGGACTTTAATAGCTCTGCTGTTGGGCGTGATACACCCGATCATTTTTTATGGGGCTGCAGTTGTTGCTTCTAAGTGCAACATGACACCTACTCATATACACTGGGCGGCAATAATATAATTAATCCTAGAACGTGTTATGCGATTAAGCGATTACTGTGTGATTAATCCCGTGATTCATTAGTGAAGTTGAACTGCTATATAAGGATGACGGGCATATGGATAAACTTTGATATTTTGATTTGAAATAATCTGTGATAACAAATACATTGAAACAGAAGCAACATGTTGTATCTTCAGCATTCGTTTTGAAATTAAAGATCCTCTTGAAATGTTTATTCAGCCAAGAACGGAAGAAATTACATTCTCCAGTTATATAAATCGTGTTAATCTGTCTATTTTCATAATGCATTGTTCGCGTAATTATCCATAACAAAGACATGACATGCAGAGAAAAACTGTCAATGATCTGAAAGCTTATTTACTGAGATGGGCTACAGAAGCCATTGTGCTGTACGTTTCAGATAAGGTTGTTTTGAAGTTAATTACTGCATATGCCATTTTGATAATCTTAATCATTTACCACACGTGGCCGTCAAGACAATGGCGTAGAAATCATTCACAATTAGAATAGCAACCACCGTAACCTTTAACAAAATGGAGTTGTACTTATGAAGCAAAAAAAGTGAACACGTGTCGCGAAAAGCAACGTAAAACACTTTCATTTTGCTGTAAAAGGAACATAGTTTTGTTAGCCTATCTGAGTAGAGTTTAAAGGTAACATCTTCCATTCTACTTTGAATATGATTTCTTTACTGCTACTCCTGCGTACGTATGGGAGCGTGAGAACTATTGTCGGTTTCATACCCTATTTGTTTAACCTTACATGCATCTAGCAACGTAGCTGCACTTAAGAACAAACATTTTAGTTTTCGGAGTTGTGCTTTACATACACAAATGAGGGGCCGGTAAACTGGTCTATATTCTTTTACTTAAAAAACTACACAAATTCTATACTCATAAGTCATTTGCTTGTGGTATGTCCCAGGGAAGCTTCACTCTGTCTATGTCACTATGACCATTAAACTGTCACCAGGCTCTAGAAACGATCTCTTTCAGTACTACCTTGGAATGTTCTCAGCCATAGATGACCTTAATATGTCTTTACCCGGGCATTCTGCACACTGCCAAGTGTCCATCTGACTGTTTAACACAACGCAAACATGTGAAGATGAACTGTCATGTTTGAAAATGTAGCATATTTCCACAGCAGCTGCCCAGAGCAGGAGTCATGAATTAATTACCAGCAAGGGAAAGTAGCCTATCGCCTGCATGATGTAGCAAATAGGCCTAGCTGAGTTAGCAATTTCCCGTTCTTTAAAAAAAAAAGAGGCAAAATAGAAACTTTTGAACAGTGCAAATGATACTGAACATCATTTACATTTTCTCACCTTTTTAGTTTCATTAATTTAAATGTTTGTGCTGATCTCTGTATGCACATTGTTAAATACGAAACAACATTAACCTCAGCAACATCAACATTCAGAATAAGGCGGTGCATAGCCTCCATTCTGCTCACCCAATGATTTCTGCATGATCACAACTTCCAAGGGAAAGAACAATACCTCAGATGCTATCATAAAACAGACATACCTCCTGTACAACGTGATCTGGAGTTCGGAACGCAAGCTATCAAACTAGAACATCTAGGGAAATGAAGTTAGCACGGAAGGAGTGACTTACGAGTAACTTATGGCCTTAGCAACGCTTATCTGTCTATACAGCAGGATCTGGTGTCCGCGTCCGTCAGACTCCGCACAGTTGGTGCCTGCTGAGGATTTCATACATCATTTGCACTAAATGAGTATTTGTGGACACGCGTGCTTTGTAGAAACTAAGTTGTGATTTGTTGCTTTATTAGTCAAAAAGTAGAACAAAATTAATTGGCAGTTATGCATAAAATTTATATAAAGTAACGACAACATAGACTGTGTTCGTTTATCGGTAATTTTATTAAAATGTGATTCAACGATAAATACTTTGTACAGAGTGTTCTAGAATGTGGTTTACAATTGTAATTACTGTTTTTTATACATTTTCAAAATTTCAATAGTACAGTGACGACTGGTTTTAGCTCTATAGTGTGTTGGTTTATGGAAGCTGAAAGTTAATATGTGATTTATATTATTACCCTCTGTGAAGAAGGTAAGCTACCGCACCAAAATCATTGTTTATGGACAAAATATTTTTAGATTAATGCATTTATCTGACCGCAAGCATTTAAATATGGTTTAAGTCATACTAGACAAAAAAGCATAGCTATAATGCTCAGATGTTCATAGTGCATATTTGATATAGAGCTAGATTTAATATTGAATAAATACTTAATAACCAATATAACTTTTCTACTTATTATAAAACAACCCACACGTTATTTTGCTACATCAGCTATACAAAAGGTATTATTTCTGTCTTAAATTATTATTCTTATTTCATTACTGAATTCGTGCTGCCAAAATTACAATGTTTATTTTTTTTCTTGTATTTAGTGTCGATGTAAAACATGTTGGCTTATATTTTTGTTAAAAGCAGGTATTGTACGATTTTCCTAACGTTTATTTATTGTATATTTATTGTAAATTTGTCAGAATAAATAATGTAATGTTGAGAGAACATCCATCTGTTTCCTGGACTGTTTTAAACACTTTTGTCTGATAGGGCTAATTATGCATATTAGTTGATAGTAATAATACTGCGTCCTCTGTCCTATGAGGCTTGACAACGTGCGAATTTTTAACATATTCACTGTAATTGTGACGGGAAATGCCACGAACGCTGTTTTACGGTGAGCAGAAGAGGCGCGCCAGGCCATCACAATATCACGATGACGAATCCTTGACCGCAATAAAAGACGCTGACATTCAGCAAATCCTTTATCAATCTGACCACCAAAGACCCCTGCGATCAACTCACTCTTGCCGTCCTTGTTGGCATTTTCTTCCAATTGGCCAGTTCATGGTTGTATAGCAAATATTTTAAAAGGTATAGCTGGTGTGAATATGGGCATTATACTCAGGAATGACTCAAGAGGTAAAAGACGTTGTGCTTTTTAAAAGGTTGGAACGACAGACATTGCCCGGGTATTAAATATTCAGTCTTGTACACAGTTGCATGTCACAGTATGGAGTATGGGACTAGACAATGGTAATGGCCACTTGTGGATCGTCTGCCTTCTACACATAATTTCTGCTTTATGGACAGCTCTCCCTCTCGCTCCATGCTGCTCTCTGTAATGGAATGACAGCACAGGCCTCAGGATTTACAGCTGTAAATGGCTGCGATCCCGATCCCTAACCCCTGCCCCTGGGACCCCGCCTTTGGGTAGGGCCAAGCAGAGAGGCTAATCGTGGCCGAGAGACAAATCTGTCACCTTCGCTGGAGGCTGCCAAAGCGGGGTTCGAATCGCTGGGATGGATTCAGTCATTCTGTTTGTTTTGACTCTGGGGTCAGGATGTTTTCTCTAAATTGACTGCGAGATATTATACAAATAAAAGGAAACATGATGTGTTTTCCCATTGGCATTTACATTTAATCTGTACCGTACCTTAAAGCACAAGTGTCATACAGCATGCGACATGCAGAATGATAATCCGGACCTCTTCTTAAAAAGGGTGAATAGTGTTGTTGAACCTGACATGAAAAAGCTTTATGTGAATTTAATCGTGCCTGTTTAGGTGATCAGTGATCCACTGGTGTATCCAGACGAAGTCCTCCAAACATTGGCTGACCCCGGCTGCAGAAACATATAGAATGTAGCCAAAAAGTATTTGTACATTGTGAAAAGAACGGTTTATGGTGAAATTACATCATTTGAAAACCACTGCGGAATAAGTTTTGAATAAAAGTTTGTCTTGTTTCTTTACATAACACACACACACACAATTGTAACATTTTAGACAGTTTTTTTAAAGTTTGTTCTTCAATATCCTTGATATTACTTCCATTTTTGACCATTTTTTCACAGTGTCCAAATCATTTTTGGCCACACTGTAGTTACTTTCGAGGTTAACAGATGCCGCCCCCTCTCCCCCTTCCCCCACGAACAGTGCTCCAGGTATCGAACTGCCCCGGCAGGTTCAGATAAATTAAATGAGCAATTTCCAAAGCCCCACCCGCTTCCTGACCCTGACCCCTGCAATCCGGTCAATTTTCATTTTTAATTTCTCATTAGGAATCGGGGACCGCGAGGGGGAATGTCACGGAAAAGGTGTGATCTATTTGGGACAAACAGAAGAATTTTAATCAGAAATATTCAGTCCATCCCCGGTATATATTTATTGACAACATGTTTGGGTTTTATTGCATGTAGTATAGGGAACATTTGAAATTGCCCTCACTCTCCTGGTAATGAGGGATCCTATTTCATCTGGGTCCATCTCTCCTAGTCATTTTCAATCTATAGTTATAAAACAGCCCACTAGCTTTTTTATATACCTAGATCCAGGCTTGCTGTCTCAGGCCCATGACTTCTCACAACTTCCC
>JAODKC010000045.1:12888483-12916287 GCA_026777985.1 Mormyrops attenuatus
ATTTTTTCCACTCTCTACTTAAAATACACAAAAACCCTCCCTCCTTCTCCTCCCGGTGTGCCCCCCCCCCCCCCCCCCCCGGACCTTTCTGACTGCGGCTCTCCGTTCGGCGTCACTCGGTGAGGGGGTGAACGTTTTCACAGCTAAGCCACATTTCAACTCCCTCAGCGTAAAACCAGGCTGCTCTCCACCTCAATGTTTCACCCTCCCTGCAGAACTGCAGTGTTTCTTGACTGTGGGATAGTGCAACTTCCATCCCAAAAGGATTAAAGAAAACGAGGTCTTGTTCAAAAGGCCAAAAGCCCTAAAAGGCCAATGGAATAAACAGCCACTCCAAATCAAACCATCAACACCTCTCCTGTTCCTCTCGATTTTTCTTTCATTTTCCACGTTAATTTTCAGCTCCAAGTACACATTCTCGATTTATTTTCAGTTCTCAGCATGTAAATCCTTCGGGGTATTTTTATTCCATTTATTTTTAAATAATTATACAAGCATTCGAGGCTCAAAGACTTCTTCTCCAACGGGAAACGCAAAAGCCAGACACTCTGTCCACTCTCTGCACTGCACGTTAACGCACTTGCAGCACGCTGGTTACCGCTCAACGCACTTTACATTCATTCTCTAACTGGCAGACGATCCAGACAGCCCACAGGCAGATGCACTACATTTATTTAAAACAAGCATTTTATCCTTGTTGCTGATCTGCACACCTGCATGTACTAAAAACCAATGTCATTATGACCCATCAGAATTAAGGCAGACAGCGAGTCTGATTTTGTCTTGCCACACATGTGCACATCTGAAATGTAAACGAAAGATTCATAGGAAGAGATTCTACAGATTATTTCACCCCACTGAGTCTCTGAAAGCCTGCAGTACTGACAGCGCTCCACCGGGGGTGGGAATATGGTGTGTGTGTGTGGTGTGTGGGGGGTTATGGCTCTGAAACACCAAAGAGCGGAGAAATGTATGTCTTAAACTGTGAATTTTTGGTTGCTATACTTTAAAGAACATTAAACCTGTAACTGAACAAATAACTAGTGAAATAACTACCATTACAGAATAACAGATGCATGATGCATTTAAATCTCACCCTGACAAGTTTCTGTTTTTTTAAGTTGCAAAGGCAAGAAGTACCTTAACAATGTGGTCTGACTGATCATTTTTATAGTTATAATCCTTACAAATCCACCCCCCCCAGTTTTTTTAGCTACATGGGCTGGGTGTCACTAATGACCCCTAGAATCCACAGGAGGAAAAATCTGTATAAGGTGTTAGATGGAGACTTCTGTGAAAAAATCCATTTCGCATACTGAATGTCAAAGGACACCCTTGTGGGGATGAGGGACTGTCGGCCATTCGAATGGCGCAAGGCTAACATTCTGCTTTTTGATAATGTGAAACGTCACGCCCTTGTCTCCTGCGCTCAAGCCCCCACCCACTGTCTCTCTCACCGTCCCCCCCAAAAGCAAAACCCAGACTGCCCCCCCCCACAGTGAGTCATGCTCTGGAAGCCCACCGTGTCACCTGTGCCCAGCATCACTGCTCACAGTGGAATGTGCCGGATGGTCAGACAAAGAGCAGAGGAGAAGACTGACATACAAAAAGCGTGAGTGTGATTTGTAATGTTTTGTGCTTTGATATTAAGAAGGCTGATTAGCTTCGACAAATCCGCAAGCTCAATCAGAGAAACTCCAATAACTGTTCACGGTACCCTCTGCCTCCAGTGTCATTTTAAATAAATCATTTCATTTAGTCTATTATTGTTGACGTGACAAGTCTAATTAGGACACCCGACTAAGAAAATAACTGTGCGACAACATTTTCTTTGTGCACAGGAACACGAGACGCACAGATTTAAATAAACATATTCCACGAATTTGAAATCTTTGGTCCTGTTGACCCCCAGAGCCGATTAAACTGCCAAATTATATTTATATTTTCACGTCCTGTTGGCAGACAGACTAATTACATTCGAAAGAGATGGAAGCGAGGATTTTACATAGACATATTAGTTCAGGAGTATCCCTGTCTGTAACCGCAGTGTAGGATGTAAACTATCCCAGCATGGTGTCCCAGTGCTCAACATCCATAGTGGCCTTACAGCTGTTTCTGCAAACTATATATTTATCATGTTAGGGCTGCGACAAGCCAGAGTCTATGACAGCATAGGCAGGTTGTGGCTTAAACATGACACCAGCCAATCACAGGTTCCTAACCATACAATATACAAATTACGCTACCAAACCACCCAATCAGAGGATCCCTTTGAAGAGGACTGGGGTTTCCCACTAGAATGTGGTCGCAATGAAGTCACGGGCAGAACATGCAAACTCTAGGTCCGGATTTGAACCCACAAACCTGGAGCTTAGAGAACCTTAAACAGCCTGTCTGTACGTTATTTATAAACATTCAAAACATGTAAATCATGCTGTCATTATAAGAGCGAGACTTAAATAATAATAAGTGAGATGATGCCAAAAAAAGCACATGAAATTGCTTTGTTATACTGGTGTCAAAATGAGGCTAAATCACATCCTTCTATAATCTCTCCCACGTCTGAAATTAAACGAAAACTTCCCTCCACCGGTGTTTCTCTCACCGAAAAGCATATGTGAATGACTTTTTCCTTTAAATGTTTTGTTTACTTGGTGCTAAACTGGTTTACCTCTCACGTCTATCAGACAGCACTGGGATATCTCCTTCCTGGCAATGTTGTGCATTTCATGCGTGCGACTTGAATAAAAGAGCGAGGTAATTCATGCGGACGAACATCAACCCGTCACATTCGCTTAACGCTTTCATCAAGTGAGGATACGGCGGGGGTCGGGGGCATGTAGGCGGGCGTGTGCATCGGCAGGGGCATGTGAGGGAGGGGCTGTTTTTGGGTTTGTGTGTGTGTGCGTTTCTGTGGGTGTGCGCACATAGATATGTCTACGACTGAATGTGGAAAGTACTTTTTTTTTGTCACTCTTAATTTCATGGTATGTTTGTAACACTTGTTTTTCAAGTCACATAGGGGTCAGGAGGAATGACATTTATTTATTATTAGAGGCTTTCTTTACTATGAGTTGCCATTTGATGCTTTTATCCAAAGCGATATACATTTTCTAGAAAGTCCCTGGAGCAATTGAGGATTAAGGGTCTTGCTCATGGGTCCAACAGTGAAATCACTCTGCTGACAATGGGATTGGAACTGGCCACCTTCCGATAACCGGCGCAGCGTCCGAACCCACTGAGCCACACACCTCCCACATTAAGTGAATTTAATTTGTTGCCAGTGGAAGGTTTATGTAAAGCTATCGATACAGATTACATCTAACAGTGTGTCTGCGTTACCGTGTGTAAGCCACCTTTCTGCCCGCACGTGCCACACCCGCCGCCCTGTCCCCCTGTCGAGAGAGCGCCCCCTACCTGCTCCATGAAGACGAGCAAGGATTCGCGGTTGTTCTCCCACTCGTCCGGGAGCTCGCTCTGGTGGGGGAATTTGTCACAGCCCACGAACATGGACATCTCGAAGCAGTTGGTGTGCAAGTAGCTGAAATCATTCATACCTGTCAGAAACACAGTGATTTACCTCCCAGCTGGTGACCTAATTAGCTCTTTGAGCAGAGGTTTGACGGCCCTTGTTCTGCCCTTCTCTATTCAGCTCTAAAAGAAAGTCATGCCTTGGAAATAAGGAGCAATTCATCTTGCCATACAGCACCATCCCACCTTTCAGCTCCCGCCCTGGTATTTTTATGAAATTTTTGTTCTCTCTATTTTTGATCCCTCCCCACCTAATTCCACACTATCCCCCCCTACTTTTGAAAGAGGACAAATCTCAAACAGAGTTTATTATGTGTTCCAGATTGAGAGTAAGAACCGGAGTCTTTGAAAAAGGGATGGAATCAGGGGCGGGGTCACAGGGGCACTGGCCCAAGCTGAAAGGTGATTGGTCTCCTGAGTGCCCCCTCCCATCACTCACCGATTCAAAACACATTATTGGCTAATGATAGGATTGCCCCCCCCCCCCCATATAAATTATGGCTCCTTTTTGCCCTTCACCTTAAAAAATGCCAAAAAACGCCCCCGGGGGGGTAGAAATGGAGCTGTGGCAAGTGAGTTAAAAACTTTCACAGGCTTGAAAGTTTGAACTGAAAAATGCAGAGGCGACCTGTGATGTTGCACCTGATTTTCAATGTAACCGTGTAACTACAATTGCAAAATACATTTGGTTGGAAGAGAAGCTTAAGGAACACTAAACATGATGGCTATTATTTTCTAGGTTTCAATCCAGTCTTAGGGGACCCCCAGATAGTCCACATTTTCACTCCTTCCCAGCTCCCAACCAATCAAAAACACCAAACACCTGGTACAGGCAGGATACGAGCTGGGAGGGAGCAAAAATATGGGCTGTCTGGAGGTCCCCAAAGACTGAGTTCAGAAACTGCATTATTACAGCAAGTTATAGTATTACAGTATTATCACTATAGTACAGTATTATTACTATAGTACAGTATTATTATTACAGTATTACAGTATTATTATTATAAGACAGAGTATTATGGTATTACAGTAAGTTATTATAGAGGAATATATACAGACTCCCTGCAGCCGTGTGCCAAGAGGCCCCATTGATGGTGCCATCCTCCTTCGCGAAATCCACCGTGTGGCAAACGCGGCGGCTGGCGTCCGTCATCAGGCGATGCGTGGAGGCGTACGAGAAGGCCAGCCAGCGGAAAACGAGGTCGTCCGGGGTAGGCGTGGCCTCCCGTGTCTTGGTGCGGAAGCGTGTCCGGTCGTAGGGGTAGGTCACCACGAGCTCGCCGCCCTGCAGGTTGCCCCCGAGCACGAAGGGGATCTTCTCCATCCAGGCGATCAGCGCCCGCGTCTCCACGGCAACCTGATAATCGAAAACGCATGGGGGGATCGGGGGACAGGGGAACAAGGGGGCGGCGCAGCAATCGTTAAGCAGCTACAACATGTGTCCAGTCCTCGGAATAATGGGCGTGTCCATGGCTTGGTTTAGGTGGATTTCAGCACCCCCCCCCCCAAAACGCAGGGGTGGATTGGTGATTCCTTAAGGCTCTTAGTCTGCTTTACACTCTATTTCTGTCCCCATTTCTGAGTGGGTGTTCGGTTGTTTCCGTCTGATCGGTCGCTGTCATTACGACTCGAAGCATCCCGCACTACCCCTTGGAGCAGATCTGGGACAATCTTTTCAAGTGAGTTAATTTCACGACGCAAACAGGGCTGAGCTCAATGTAACCTACAGATAAAAGCTTTCTCAAGTATCTAAGCCACCCTACAATCTTTACAGAGAATTTCTAAATAATTGTTACTTGGGATACTTTATATAAAATAAATAAGCAAAGTTTTTGGATGGTTTTTCTTTTTCTTGCCCTCCCTGAGCCTCCTGCCTGCCCTCCTTCCCGTCCACCCCTCCCGAGAAGTTCCTCGTATGTTCCCTGGTGTTGTTCGTCTGTGTCCTCGGACGGATCTCTCGGCTTCTCGACCCCTGGCTCTCGGATTCTCGACCTGTCTTACGGATTACGGCAAGAAGCTCGGCGAACGGATTGGACGGCTCTTGATATCGACCCCTGCACAGCTTTCGACTTCCCCTGTAGTCTCACGAAATAAATCTGGTTGCCCTGAATCCTCTGTCTGTGCGGTGTGATACACAACAAATATAATGATAGTGGATTTGTGAAAGGGGTTGCACGTATAATACTAGTTATATATCCGAAAAACGCGACACAGGTCATGTGACCATGTGATGTCCCACTCAATCCCTTCTCATCCCCACACTTACCGTGGCGTTTTTTGTCAGGTACCAGTCTGGGATGGGAATGTGATGGCTGAGGACTCTCCGCAAGGTCAGCTTCTTCGTCTCTGCCTCCCAGAGGATGGAGTTCAGGTCCGGAAAGTTGTGATGGATGTCCAGGCCGTCCTGACTCCAGCGGCCCAGAGACCAACCACCCAGCTCTGAGCCCTGATCAGCAGGGAGACATGGCCGCCCATGGGCAAGGAAGGATTAACGACAAAAATATACATAAAGGTTCAACAGACTGACCAAAACAGGGGATTTAAGTATATTTTAAGATAGAACTCAACTGATCAGAACCCCAAAACCCTGTACTGGGTAGGCAGTTATAGATGACCGATGGATAGAACAGCTTATTATCAAAAAGAGTAACAATAGCTAGTCAATTTAATATGCGAGGCTGTATGGCTACTTTCCCAAGGATGACAGTGGAGGGCTGATCACAGTTAATCAGTTGATTCCTTGCGGTGCCTCACCTGCTCTCTGCCACTTTGTATAAGTGTGTCTCTAATGGCGCTTTTCTACTGCCACCAAGAGAGCGACCGAACCATCTGATTGGTCGAAATGCACGAAGACCAGACAGACCCAGTGATCTGCTTCGATATGCATGGATTATCTCAAGGACAAAAAGACATATTCTATATATTATTTATTGTTAGTAGTATCACACATCCCAATATATTGAAGCATTCCTGATAACTGACAATTGAAAATTTTCAACTTCCTACTTAAAAAAGGACTACAGGACAGCTAAACGGAACAGATTCATAATACAAACTGACGCAAACGAATGCTAATTCCACTAGCGTTTGATGCTAACATAACACAGCAATTCTCACAGACAAGCTAGTGGATGTTAGCGCATAGTTAATCATGACGTACACCGTGTGAACAGTAAATAAGCGTCTCTTCGACTTTACTTCACTGTCGCTCTCCAAACCCGACGTCTTTACAGAGCCGACCGTTCAGCAGTGGAAAGCTGAAGCGAGCTGGAACTGCACTGTAATTAGCCTCTCTTGGCGGTACGGCTCAGGTATGGGTCGGTTCCTGTATGCCAGTGGAAAATATATAAATAAATAATTGTCACTGCAATACAGACACAGTATAACGTAAGGTAACGGCAATCTATAACTAAGAAGCAAACTCTCAGCTGGGCTTTTCACTGTATTATCATCGAATTCCTGTCATAATTCACAGCTCCTTCTGCCTGAAACCAGCAAAGTCAGATTAAGACGCCTGACTTCATTTCCTCAATCTGTCTTATCAGCCCTGCTGTTTGGCAGCGACGCTCATCCACAAACTCGCATTTCCAAACTACACGCACATCCTCCCTGCTCTGCCTGCATACCGAAGGGCTTGAAAAGGCGCCTGTGTTGCACACCGTCATGATTACCTGCACAAAAATTAATGTGTTTCCCAAATAGCTCATAATAAATCCAGGCCGAGTATTTCGTCAAAGTGTCCTTATCAACAACATTTTTCTACCTCTTTTTTTTCTACCTTTTTCTTCCCGTATGGAACCAACCCCAGGAAGCACAAGGCAGAAGGGATGCTAGGAACAGCCCACATGGGATGCCGGTAATTACGCCCTTTTACAAAATGAAAACAAACTTTCCACTTCAATTTAAATTCCTTAAAGGTGCTGAAATCTGACCCCAAACTGTCATTAGGTGGAAGAAGGTCACTGAAACACATTAAATGCCGTTAAGCACTGATAGTCTAAATACACTTTGGTTTGAATATGAAGGGAAAACAGACAAGAAGACACCAAGCAAAATGAATAAAAAAAAAAACAAGGAGCCCCCTCAGTGGCCGGCGGTTAAGCTGAGCGTCGCGTCCGTTTGCCCGTGCTATGGTTTCCACGGGGACACAAACCCTGGGAGGTCCACATCAAGCGGGGCAGCGGCGGCGCGGTGCTGATTCATTCTGATCGCGTCAGCAGGGTGCTGCTTCAGTACCTCGCTGCCTCTCGCACGGGCCACGCTTTTATTCCGCTGGATACGCACTGGATCTGCCAAACTTTGGGCCACAGCTGCACCCAGAAACCACCACGCCGCCCGATGTCGTTGACTTTAGCCAGACCTCCTTCCTAAACCACCTCGTAGCAGCCCAAACCCACCACTTCGAAGGCCTTCTCGTAGCCGTCGGGGTTGATGGAGGGGAGCAGGTGGATGCGCGTCTCCTCGACTAGGTGGCGTATGCGGGGGTTTCCCGCCAGGTACTCCTGGCACATGAACTGCATCAGTAGCAGCAGCAGTTCCCGACCTAGCACCTCGTTGCCGTGGGAACCGGCGGTGTAGCGGAATTCCGGCTCACCTGACCGAAAGACAGTCCGATCAGTTCAGAACAACACACGGAACCCCGGTAGGGACGTACGCAGTACTATGAGTGGGTCGGCCCTGTCGCATATCAACAAAAACGAATGCGAGCTTAGTTGGCTAAATGGACATATCGTTTATTCCTCACCCAGCTCATGCTCCCCTGGATTGTCAGATATCTCGATGGCGTAAAGTTTAAGGCCATTGAAGCTCTTGCCAATGTTGTAGATCCTTGTGATGTTTGGGCACATTTCATTGACGATCTTCATCAGCTGTAGTGGATGAAAACGGGAAAGTAAACTATTTCACAGGGAGAACGTATAAAAAATAAATAACAAACAAAACAGTATTCTTAGCTCCAGCTTACAGCTACCCTAAATCATTTTATACAAACTGGGAAACCAGCCTGCAATAACAAAGCGTTGTGAAGAAATTGAGAGGAACTGCAATTAATTCCTTAGGACAGGTAGTGGAGAAAGCATTTCTGTCATTTTATGTCTGGTTGAAGAATAATGAAAAATTAACAGGGCTTCACATTAGTTCTGAGGGAGTTTTCCCACAACCTAGACAGAATCAATCATCATAACTATGATCATGTCTTTGGGAAACCTGGATGGAAGACTGGACAGAAGAGGGGACGGAAGCCTGGGCGGAAGAGGGGACGGAAGACTGGATGGAAGAGGGGATGGAAGACTGGATGAAAGAGAGGACGGAAGACCGGATGGAAGACTGGACGGAAGAGGGGACAGAAGACTGGATGGAAGACGGGACAGAAGACCGGATGGAAGACTGGACGGAAGAGGGGACAGAAGACTGGATGGAAGACGGGACAGAAGACTGGATGCTTTGGAGGAAAAGCAATCAAAAGCAATTGTAGGGCAGCAAGAAGACGCAGCCTAACATACAATCCTGCTCTTAAAGACAAACACACCACAGACAATCAAACACTGGCAACAAACTGTAATCTACGTTCCATTTCAAAATGGCACTAACCTGCTAGACAAACCACTGACCGCTGCTGAATGGAGGGAAAGTTACTTAATACATTCCTTTTGGAAACATAATCAAATGGCGTAAATTACAGCTCAGGCATCCGTTTGCCTTCAAGAAACAATGATATGGGGAGAGACTCAACCACTGTGTGCCAATACCTGGAATATATTAAGGTCGGTGCTCAGCGAAAATAGACAAATTCTGCACAGTGCTGGGTAATGTTCAGCCAAATCCGTGCTGACAATTCAGGAGTGAATGTCATTCGGGCCCTGGAATTTCCCCCAGAAAAGTAGGCTTCTGTCATCACTGTTTTAAGTGGTCTAAGGGTCAGTGGAAAAGACCAATGGCTGTCATAATGTCCCCGACAGCTTCTGGGACTCGGAACGCGGGGGCAAACTTTTCTCTTCCAGAAAAGCATTCGCGGCATAAACATGGCAAGTCTGTTCACGGTAAAACAATATCACACCGTGCAGCTAGTCTAGTTTGCACGCTAGAGAGGACAGCGTTACAGACAAAAAATACACATCCGTATATCTTATCTGAGAAATGGCTTTGGATTAGTGCTGTTTTTTTGTGTTGAAAGTCAAGCATGACGTGCATGACAAAGGCTGAGATATATTTTATGTATTTCCTCGACTCACACGTTTATCCAAAGAAAACTATCACAATGTTGAACACCCACATACTCGTACTGACAACTCCAGTGGCTGTTATTTAAGAACTTAAAGATCCTCTAAAGTACAACAGCAGTTCAATCGCAGGGATCGGGGCACGTGACAAATCAGCTGACCGCATGCAGAGGAGCTGAACGGGGACAGCGGGACTTGGCCCGAAATGCAGCTCTACCGCAGCGCCGTTTTAATCAGCCACTGGCTCCGTCTGTGATGGCGGCTTCACGGATCACGATCCGCCAGACGAAGTGCAGCCCCACCGTCGTGAAATGAGACCAGCAGACCATTACTTAGTAAAGCTGGGTCGGAGGTGCTCCAAAAAAATAAAGACCCCCTCTCGTAGTGGTTTGTTCAGACGCTGAGGCCATATTCGAGTTCTTTTTCCCACCCACATTTTCAGCTGCATGGTCTGTTTTGAAAGGATAACATTTAATTTTTATATTTGGCTTAGCCTACATGTGACGTATGGGGTATTCATAGTGAGCTGATGCCGGGGGGGGGGGGGGGTGAAGCCTAAAACTGTACCTCGCTGTGCCTGTAGAATTGTCCTGAAATTACCGTGCTTTTACGCCACGGTAAACCTCACACATGCTCAAAAAAGGAGAAAAATACCGGCCAGTGGGTCAGGAAGCGGGTATCAGTGCTCTCTCCAAAAGTGGATGGATAAAAAAAATGATCCAGAAAAGGCTGACCTCAAATGATTCGTGTTATAGCTTTGAATATAAAAATACGAGCACGCTTTTAAACGTAATGTTAAGTGCGAGTAGCCTGAACTGATCCCCATCTGATTCTTCTAGTTTTGAGTGGACTGTGTGTCACCGACTGAAAAACATTCTCAGTAAGTCTTGGCGTTCCGGCTTATTTCTGAACGTGTGACTGAGCGATTTCTCAAAAAACCAAAAAAAAAAATTGGCTCCTAAAACGAGCAACACAACGCGGCAACGTGAAAGGCGGAGAAGCCAATCCGAGTAGCTGTGAAAGGAAGCAAAACACGTTAAAATTATAGAATAGCAACATAGACGGCTTCTCTGGATCACTCCAGATGTTGTTGTTCTGGACTGTTTCCATATAACTGAATGGCAGGGCGAATCGTATATTCAGGAGTCAGTATGTGTAAGTGGGACCCCAAGTACAGCGAGACGACAATGGTTTAACTGCCACTGCTGAAGGAAAATTCCTAAATGAAACGGACACTAGAAACTGGTGACATACAGAAAATAAAACTTCCCAGGACTGATATATGGAATCACAGGGTTGCCAGCTCTCAGGCTTTCAGACTCTCACGCAAGAAATCTTACGGCAAATCTATATTACTCAATTATAATCCTAAAAACTGATACATTTAAAGCGTCGGGGTTGTTTGCAAACCTTACAGACTATATTCGAGGTAATAAAACTGTTACATACATGTAAATACGTGTGCAGACTTGTCTCGAATTGGAA
The DNA here is from genome assembly GCA_026777985.1 of Mormyrops attenuatus. NCBI lineage: Eukaryota > Metazoa > Chordata > Actinopteri > Osteoglossiformes > Mormyridae > Mormyrops > Mormyrops attenuatus. Next base: position 12,899,718 of record JAODKC010000045.1, read on the forward strand.
ATCTCACTCCAGCCAGCTGACAAAATCTGGCAACCCTGAATCGTGTGTTGATTTTAGAGGCGCCCGTCTAACCTACCTGTCGCATCTCTTTGTAACTGTGGTGTTTGAAGTCCAGATTATCTGTGGTCGTTATTTCGTTTCTCCTGCGGTAATAATTATTGGGGTCTGCAAAGAATCGGAAGGGAGATACTGGATTATCAAAAAAATAATAATTTACATATTGGACAATTCTGCAAACTGTGGACAGAGCGGCAGCAACGATTATAGAGATATAGCCGCTTGTTTTGGCAGCCCAGCCCTCACCTGGCATGGGACACCCCAGGATCTCCGCCCGCATGCAGACGCTGCCGCCGCTGAACCACGAGCGCGGGTTCACACGTATATAACGCGCCATCACCGGCGCCGGGAACTCGTTCAGCACCGGGATCTCCTTCTCCCTGTTCCCTGTGAAAATCTGCAGGGCATCTCCGCCATCAGTGCCAAAGACCGTCAAAGACGATAAACAGCAAAATGTAAACACTGTTTGTATTTCATTATTATTGTTTTTTTGCATTTTGTTTCCCGTCATAAATAATCTGCATGAAAAAAAAAACGAATTCGAAAATAATTCGCTTATTAAATCTGGCACTGCACTAAAAGCGAAAAGGAGTTGGCCAGTCAGCCGCTTTGGCGCTAGGAAGTCTGGATGAAACTTGTCCGTCTGGGGAGAATCAATACTCAAAATTAAACAAATGTGTGTGATTTCCACGAAACAAGGGTACTGGTGCAAGACCAAAAAAACTCTAATTAAAAAACAACAAACCGTTACGAAATATAATTGGACGCAGCGCTGCGGCATAAATACACCATATCCGACGTCTCGGCAGCGCATTCCTTGAAAGGGAGCCGCTAAGGAATCAATTACATAAAACCTGAACAGAAACAAAAAGGAATATTGAAATCTTTTCAACTTCTTTTCAAAAAGCAACGCAAACTTACTTAATGTTAAATGAATGTATATTTCACACGCAATGATATTGAGTTTCTCACTTGGTCGGTCTCATTATGTCATATTGAATACTTTAATGTAATGAAATTTAAGAACTCAGGCCAGTTTCCTTTGATTTATGGTGCATTATTTCACAGTAGGCCTAATTCTTACGCAACACTGCTCAGTTGGTGCATTTCATAGACGGCATTTTAAAACACATAACTGTTATTTAGAGTTTTAGTTGTGTTGGATTTCAGCACTGTCTATACCTCATCTCCGGCCTTATATCTGGCAACAATATGCCTGTACTTTTCTTCTGCGCCTGTGGAGCGCACAGTGTGGAAAAAGATGGGTGATACTGTGTTTGGTCACACAGCGTGCGAGGCAGAGCGGAGCCCCCTTGCTTAATATGTCAAGGTGGACACAATCAGACCCAGGCAGGCAGAAAGCGCTTCTGCTGGCTGGCAGAAAGTGTCAAGCTCACCATGTCCTGGGATCCGTTCTTCAGGGTGACCCACGTGTGGCTGTCATTGCTGACCAGCACTCGGTACGATGTCACCCAGTCACTTCTGGAAAGGACAGAGTAAGGCAGCTGACAGATCGAGGGCCTACTTCAGCTAAGTATTCTAACGCACAGTTTATCAGTAGTACTTCAAAAGCTCTTTTGTCCGGAATTATACTAACTGGCACATTTATAAAATATCAGTATAAAATGCATAATACACGCAGCGCCCGGGCTAAGAACGTCCGACTTACGGACAACTCGTACGAACGGACTGCCATGAAGCCTATTGTATTAAAAATTCATGTTAAATACAATGGATCGTTACAATTAAAGCGCACGCTGCTTTGTGACGCTCCTGAAAACATTACGCGGTTCGTCGACTTGAGGTGCATTACACTTCCGGATGTCGTTCCGTTTATTAATACTGTATAATTATTACTATGTACTGTATTATTATTTTTCAAACTTGCCTAAAAACTGAAAGACAGACATAGGGAATGGATCATAACCCGGGGACTGCCTGTGGTGAGTAATAACACTGTTCTTTTAAAAATGTACCCAAAACAAACTAAAAATAAGAAAGAACAGGACTGCGTGATGTAAATGTCAGTTCCTGTGAATGCTTATAGAGCGGAAGGGCTTGTACCACCGAAAATTACCTGCCTGTCCCTGAGTCGTATTAAATATCCGACTTAAAATAACTTCAGTAATCTTTAATAAGTTGCAATTCAGTGTTTTTCTAAAGTAACATTTTCCTGTATATTAAAAACGGCGCAACGTATACAATAGAAGGGAAATTAAACTGAAATCTGATAATTAATCTCTGATAATTAATCTCTGATAATTAACCTCCTTTATTAAATTGGGGTCTTATGGCCAGCAGGATCCTGTGATTCTCAGAAGACTGTTTCAACCTTTTCAGCACCAAAGGTACATGACAAACTGATGACTGGAGAAACGACAGCTCTGTCTGTCACCATAAGGATCACATATCGGGGTGTCGTTCTGAAATGTTAAGCAGATAAGTACAAAAATGACAACGAAGATCACATGCATCACGAGTTAACATTTACATCAGAGTGTGAAACTGCTCCGTATAAACCAAAGGGCTGTGTTTCTGTTCATTGCGTACAGGGGTGCTGTAAATGGAGTGGACCGTTGTAGGACCCTCTAAACATGCCAGTAGAGGTTGTATTTCACCCAAGATGAGCTTCTACCAGGGGGCCTGGATTTCTAGCTATGTGTGGACAGTTTGCTTTATATTCAGACGATGCAGTCTGGAAGTAACCAGAATTAAATAATTATCATTATTTTGGCTAAATTCTCCTGTACAATTTAGTTCTCTACACAACCATTCTCGGTGCTATTATCCTGATGACTCAGAAGATTGATAGCTAACTGTGTTTTAATCTTCCACTATTTTCCTTAGAAAATGATCTATAGGAACACAAAGAAGCCACAATGAATGGATTGTCTAGAGCAGGATATTAACAGGCTACTGATTTAGTGAAAGAAAAATATTACAAGCTAAGAAGGGGTACGGGATTAGCCGTAAGAAACAGGCAGTCAGCTTGTTTTAATTAGCTTTACTTCATACACTGACACCACACCTGGTTCTGCTTTGGAGTCATTGGGAATAACACATGCAAGCAGTCCTGTCTTCACGACCGTGGGGCCTGAGGTATTTGGACGTTCCTCACAACATAAATCCCTACACAATATGAGTGAAAAACAGGGCCTACTCAGTGACTGTCTAGGACAGATGTGAGCAGATGAAGACAAATGTACGCTTCTGTGCTTCGGGTTTATTTTCATTTACAGTCTGTTGGCTGTAGGAAAATAGCTCTAGTTCGTGAATCCAGGCTCTACAAGGAGGAATGATGGTGGATCTGCTGATTTCACATACAGTATGTTGTGGCTGCTCATGTTATGCACCAAAGCTTCTCCACAAATAATGTGGCATGGTCCACAGTTACCCCTCCCTGGACACTGCTAATGGGACACGAGGTCTGGTGTGGTCCAGTTCCTGTTAATTAGCTCCATGCGCTAATGAGTATTCCTTTGGCAGAAGTGGCATTTCCAGATAATCGTTCACTGACCCTGAAGATTCGCTCTACCTTGATGGCTGGGAAGTGAAGTGCATGTTTGTTGGCCATAGGAAAACAGCTCTAGTTCGTGAATTCAGGCTCTACTAGGAGGAAAGATGGTGAATGGTGATGGTGATGGGTGAGGGGGGGGGGGGGCAGGAACAGGAAATTGGGTAGATGCATGATCCATGTAGGGGGACAGGCCTGAAGAAGATCATCTGGGTGGCAAAACAGCAGAGTTTCTCTAACCATCTCACAAATATTGAGACCTACTTATACTCCAGTGATGGGGGTTGCTTAAGCTGAAGATGAAAAATGACAACACTTGTTTTCAACAGGGTTCCCCAGACATGACCCCCAATGCCCAGACGCCGGCTGGTTTTAAGGAATTTTCCATTAGGATCACGGCTGAAACTCCAGCCAAATGGACTTAGTATCCGAATCATTCCTACGACGTCACAATTAAGCGCTGAGATTTAGCAGAAAGTCGCAGCTGAGAGAAAGCAGGAGCGAGAACCTCGGTAGACGGCGAGTTGGTTCGGTGGGTGAAACACGGCCCAGTTAATGACATTAACTGTGGGGTTTTCCATTAGTGTTTTCTTACATATTATTGCAATAGCACTAGCAATGGCAGTTGGGGTGCCCCCTCTGGTTGTTGGTGGTAATTGCAGTGTCAGAATGCTGTATGGCTGAAGCGTGCCTACGCCTATACTATAGTTTTCATCAAAGAAAAACATAGCGTTATGTTAATTATCTCACAATGGCTCAAGACACATTATGATCATTTCTCCAGAATGACTACAGTTGTTAGCTGTCGATAGCTACCGATGATCGAAAAGAACTTTGGTAAATTCTATTGGTCATTCCGAGAGCACCTTAAGCTCTCATAACATCTTCCAGTGCCTATGCCCTACTTAAACGTGACGGCGCATCTCACCGGCTCGATACGCGAGTCGCCTTGTACCTGTTCGGACCTCTGATAATACTGAAGTCGACTTAACGCCAGTTATCACACCTGCATTTTGAGCAGATGACTTAAAGACGAGAGGTGGCTGTCGAAGCGGCATTTAGCTTGTAAATAATTCATACTGAAGGGACGTGATTAATCCCCCCCCCCCGCCAGCAGGCAGAGCCTTTGTGAAGGGGCCGTGGATGGGTCAGTCAAAAGGGGGCCATTCGCTAATCAGAGCAGGCTTGTGTTGTTTGGGGGGGGGTGACAGAATGGGGGGGATGTCACACATGGTCTGGGGAAAGCCCCCTCCCCCCAAAATGAGAGACAGCAACATGGCTCTGTGATATACTTTGTGCGTTGCTATGGTTTCCTGCAGTTTCATAATTTTTCGGCCCCAATGGCAGGAACCATGGAAAAGCAGCGAAGCGTGGAAGGATGAACAACGTTAAGTGCAAGGAATATATTTTAAGATACTGGTGCAGAATCGAGGAGTCGCACCTCTAAAAACGACGACTTTAACTCAGACCTATAATGATGACCTTTCCGGAAACATCCTGCGCTAACGGGGTTAACAAGGTGGACTGTTGCAGTGGAGTGGACCTGAGGTGGCATTCATGCGCAGGCGTCGTACTGATCGTGCTGCTTCTTGGCTCGTTTGTTGAGGTAGAAAACCAAACCCTTAGCAGCTGAAGCTAAATTGGCTTGGTCCATTGTCATGTTGCTAAAGCCCTTTCTTACAGATCATTCCCAAGGTGACATCTAATTTAAAGTACAATACCGTGTGAGAAGAAAGAAACATGACCACCTAAAGGGGTGAGTCAGATGACCCAAGTGTCTTTTGTTCCTTATAATCGGCCTGTAAACCCAACTACCCCATTATACCCAACCCAATGGTTGGTTGGGTTTTCCCTCCAAATCCTGATAAAGGGATGTTTCCTTTCTGCCCCAATCTGAGTTTGTGCCCTGAGTTTGGGTTCCCTTTTCTGTATTCCCCCAGCACATTCTGTGCAAACTCCAAAAAGGAAAACTCTTGGAAAACTCCATGTCTCATGAACCGCTTATGCTCTGTCAAGCCGCTACCTTGACTCGAGAGATTTTCAGACCCCATTGTAACAGAATAGACGATGCTAGAGAAGCCCACATGTCGCCATGGAAACGAGGGGATCTCCAGACACAAATTCTTCTTCTTCAAAAAAGCTCCAGCTGATTAATGCATGAGTAATGGCTGACCTCATCCTCCCAATGAAAATTTCAATTAGAAAAAGTACATGCGGTCCGCTGGACATCCTCTGCTCCCATTTCAGATAGTCTAAAACGAATGTCATCTGAGGCAGTTATGGAAGGCAAGCACGGCAGCTGCCCCTCCAACACGAGACATGTCAATCACCAGCAGAAATAAACCGAGATGAAAGACTCCCTTCATCATTCCGTCTGCAGCTCAGCGACCTTTCCTTTTCAAAGAGGGAGAGGAATTCTCGCGAAGCTAAATGCATTCATTAGCAAGCCCCAAATCAATTAACCTTATCGCCACACCTACAGCGCCTCTACTCCGATTAACTTTGATCACACTTACATTTTGTGCTATTAATAAATTGCTTGGTCTAAATTCAGTTTCTGTTAATTTTTTTCTGTCGGATAGCTGTACAAGATTCCTGCCTTTTGCTCGAAATCTTCAGGTTCCGAGAACATTTTTCAAACCAACGAAAAAAGGAAAGTTTGAAAATCCCCCCACGGCTGTTATATCGTAGCTCAGCCAGGTTGTTTTATTAAAAAACATACGTAAATTAACGTAAAGCTTGTTTTACAGATATGAATATCAAACGTTCATAGTTATTTATTTTAATTAGGGGGTTTTCCTTATCAAAGTGAGGACAAAATCAAAGGATATCCGGTGGCTTATGAATCAGCGGGATATCACTGAAAATACGAACAAAGTGGTTATATTTACATCTGATGTGTTTGTTCCCGATGCAAAAATGGGACTTACAGTCAGCACACATCTGAAACAGCACTGGTACATTTCAGCAAGCGAAAAAAAAACTCATTACTCTGCATGGAATTCCGTGTACCTGTGACCGGAAGGTTGCTGGTTCGAACGCTATGGCCAGCAATATAACCGCATCGCTTCTGGGCCCCTGAGCAGGGTTCTTAACCGCAAAAGGCTGACTGTCACCTGAATATGTGTGTCTCACTAAGATGCATTATGCAAAGACTCTATCTGTACAATGACGATAAAGGCGGTCTATTCCATTATCTAATCCAGTGTTTCTTGACCCAGTCCACAGAGACCCCCCAGACAGTGTGAACCAAACAGTGAAGGAAAACAAGTACCTGGTGCCGGTGTGTTTGGAGGAGGGAGCAAAAATGTGGACTGTCTGGGGGGCCCTTAGAACATGACAGAGAAACACTTATAATGTACACTAATGTATACCAGGATTACCCAACCGCATCTACCTGTTCTACATGTGAGTGGTTGTGTTGCTGTACTACATGGTACACCATTCTACTGCAGCACTAGATCCTGGAGCTGGTATTTCCAAAGCAAACTTCATACTGTCTGATTGCCATGTGCGGATGTTACATTTCATCAATTAATTGGACAGAGAGAAGATGTTAGAACAATGACACTGTGAAAATGCGATCTTACTACAAAGTGTCATTAGAGCTACACCTCAGCTTTCAACGGGTTGCTGAAAATCAGGAAATATAATTAAGACATTCCTTGCAAATGAACCGTTCAACTTAATTAGATTCTGTTCAAGTTATTCGACGAATAAAGCACCTGAGTGTTTTATGAGACGCGTAAGAAGTTGGGCAGGTTAATTTTTAATTGTCATTGACTTAGATAATTAACTAACAACATATCAGTGATTGCTAGGTGGATAGAAATTAAAAATGTCATAGATTGTGGCTGATTTAAAACACTTATTTTTTTCTGGGGGGCGGGGGGGCTTATTTCTCAGCTTCTGAAAAACAGTCATTAGCGGGAAATTAAAAGCAGGGTATTTCCAGTATGCACCTGTAGCTGATTACTACCCAAAGAGAACTGAAAATTCTCTCTTCAGCCTGATACCGCAAGGGAGAAGAGTAACTCACCAGGGTACATCACAGCTGAATCACCGGGTCGCTTTAATTTGCTCACGCGAGAATAGTGGCATTCATCTGTGACGGCTGCTGGAGTCTGGAAGCGAGTCCCGTGCAGTGGGAGTTGGTTAGCGGTTAATGAGAAGGGCTAGCAGCCGGGAGGTTGTTGGTTCTAGACCTTTGCATTACATTTCTTTGTTCAGCAGACACCTTAGTCCAAAGCAACCAATGCCCCAGGATGAGCTAGGGTGAAAGGCCTTGCTGAGGGACCCAACAGTGGTGTGGTTTCTTTGATATACACCCTGCTGAACTATATGCCCTCGAAGTGGAGCTGGCATGTTTTAATTACAATAATTTACCCTTTTTCCAAACTGCATATTTAATACACTGATTTAAACCCAGGATCGCAATCAAAAGCAAAAATGAACCATTAACGGGCACTATGTTATGACCAGACGTTAGCAAGATTTTTCCCAATCACGTCTTTTGATTATGCAAGGCATGGTCAAATATCACACCTAATTATAATCTCTCAATAATTTCTACAACATTACACCAATAGGTGGCACAGTGGTTAAGGAACTGATGTTATGGAAAAGACATTGCTGAATCAAATACTTGATGAGTCTCTGCAGAGTGTTTAAGAAATATATTTGCCCCAAAGGACTTCAGTAACGTTCAAGATTCCGTTAATAAAATTATATACAGTACTGTTTATATATTTTGAGAAGCCTGTGCATTGAGTAATGCTAAATTGTATGAAATGTTTTGGCATCTAAATTAAAATGTGCTTGTGTTGGATCTGCGAGAGGGCTGCCTGCTCTGGGTGTACTGGGGAGGGCAGAGTAGCCATGACGACGGTGTACTCACGACCAGAGGGAACTCCTGCCTTGCGTGATGACACCTGTGAACTTAGTGAGCCTCCTGGCGTCCACCTCAAACCACTGCATTGGGTCATTCCTGCCGGCACACCAGCCGCCTTCATAGAACTCATCTTCATAGATCCCGGCCTGTAGGGGGCAACAGAGGGCAGTCTATGCGTGGGAGGTAGCACCCGGGGTGAGACATACGGGGCTGAACAGCCGTGGAGCGAGCCAAGTGTGGGGGCCAAGACCCTCCCCCCACGCGGCTGATATTAGCCACACCCAACTATGATCGGGAGGCTGGTAGAGGTGTGAAGCATAGCCACAGTGATCCTACAGAGCGGGAAATTTACATCAGTTTGTTTTTGGCCCGTGTTGGCCAGTCCATTAACACTTGTCAGAGGCTCCTCAAGAGCCTGTAGGTTGCCAAGGATAAGACTAAACTGGCAAGATCTAAATTAGGAGACAAAACAGGTGCTTTCCTGTAAGCTTCCATAAATTTTGAGAGAAAATGGATGTGTAACAATTCAGTGCAGGGGAAAATTAAAGAGGGGCTCTGAGCAGGCTGATGAACAGCACAAAGGCAGCCCACAGAACTGTCTGTGTCTTTGAGGCCCTGCAATTGTTCCTTGATGAATGAGGCGCGACGATTCGGAACCTCAGTCAAAAAGGTAGCCTGCCACAAACCTACATGCTATCTGCGGAAGCTACCTGTGTGGGTTTAACTGAAACACGACAAAAATTCATTACAACGACAATATGGCGTAACACAAGTCCTAATTGAATCTAGAGAACCAACCTTTCGGTCTGTGATTCTTTAAATAGCCTGAAACATGTGTGAAGAGTCTCTATCTGACGCTGACAGTCACATTCTGAAACACATCTGCATTAATGGTTCGAGTTCTTATTTTTACCGCTCAGTTGCTTTCAGCTGAGACCTCAGCTCCATGACGCAGCGCAGACACGTTCCAGACAGAGGCAAACATGTGACACTTTGTTTGTTTGGTTGTCTGTGGAAACAGCACATTACAGTGTGTGGAACTCGTTAGCGTAATCTGTTCCAGGAGCTTTGATTCCAAAAGATGAGACAAGTGGTAGACAGGATTCAAGCTTATATCCTGATGTAGACTTTTCTCACAAAGAATCTTTCTTCCCACAAATGCTGCCCCATTTTATTACAGCTGGGCCTATTCCATCTTTTTTAAACAACAGAGCAATAATTTCTTTGCTCTCTACTCAGCATAATGTGCTTTGAGGCATTTTTTCCAGCAACAGATTTCACAGAAATACATCTTAAGGATGTAGAACAGAAATTTGGATTTAGATTTCGGAAAAAAAAAAGCTTGAGATACTTATTTTCCATAAACGTTCATGTTTACTTTGTCACAGGGCACCTACATTTCCAATAATGGACAAACAGAACAAATATGCCTTATTTCTCTCACCTTTAGATGAATTCTCCAGTTATTTTAATGCCAGAAGTAAATTAATTTGCTGTTAAAATTTTCCCAGACAATGAGATAATTAATACAAAGTGTGGAAAATGCAGCGGTTCCATCACACAGACGTAATGTGAGACAGCCAGGTAAATTCAGAGTGACATCATCAAAATGAGACACAAGGAGCCAAAAATAGTTTTATTAGCTCATAGTCTCTTAGTCCTATCCATCAAGAAATCCCTGAGAAGAAAATTTAATATGGAACATTTCATGTTGTCTTTTCTATGCCAAAGAATACTGACGGTCATTCAATTTTCATTCGTTCTTTCCCTTTACTTAAATATGCATGTTATTGTTTCAGTTTCTATGTATCATTTGTTTAGCAGGAAAAGTGAAAATCTCATTCAGAATGCAGGCAGATTTGAAAATAAATTCAAAGCCTTAAAATTAGACAAATTTTTTCCAAAGTGTTTGCTAATGGAATAACTACATCTAATATGAAGACAATGCAACACTTTTGCATACTGGTCTGAAAATTACTTTGTACCAGTAGCTTAGCAATGGAAGCTTAACGAGGAGAGAGGTATACAGTGCATCTTGGAATCCAAGCACCGGAGTACAGCACGTCTTCCGAACGGAACCAAATAACATGTCAAGCGTGTTCTGATCCATAATACGGACACGAGATGGGATATTTGTCAGATCGATACGGCCCGTTAATGTGCAGCCGAACCACCCACAATATGAAGTTTCCATGGCAACGGAGACTTGAAAGCAATCAATCTCAAAAAAAGAAAACTGACTTGAGCAGGTCCCCCTGTTCGGTTCCTGTTAGTAAGGATGCCTGCTAATGTGCGATTTTCTGTGTGTTTTCAACAGTAGAGTTGTAAGATGCATTAGTGCTGCGATACCTGTGACGAACAGGCAGAATTATGGGCTGTTTCGCACTTATTTATAGACACGAGTAAAATAATTAATGACTGAAAAATATTGCATCTGTGCAATGTGTAATAGGTTTTGTTAGGGTTAGGTTTTACGCAGAATAACGCACAGTCAGCAGAGGAGGAGTTTATTTATTTTCTTTATAAGGAAATTAAATGCCAGAAAATTATTTTCGGCATTTTGCGCCAACGTCAACGTAAGTGGGTCCATGCACCGTTCTGATTAATCTACATATCAGCTATCACACGTGACGTCTGATTCTAGAGCCCATAGGACCTTGGGCACCGGAAGTTGAAAGCGCCAGGCTGGCCACAACCATGCCTGTACACACCTGGATGTTGAGGCGTCCTCGATGCGGTCCCAAGCTGTAGCGCCTCATCGTGGAGGCGTGAAGCTGAAAGTCATCTATTTTCAGGGTCTCCAGTCCCATGGGGGGACATTCTAGAGAAACAAAGCCAAGGGTTAGGTCACAAAAAAGGCTTATGTGTGCCTACTCTATCCTTCTCTCAATTTCCATCCCACAAACGTGATTGTAGCTTTGCAGACTGTATAGGGTATCATCAAAGACAATTTCAAAAGATCCATATTTGCAAATGTCCCAAAAGTGCAGTGAATCTCACAGGCCAGTTTCAATTTTTTTGTGCCATGGAGGATATGTGCAGATGCTCTAAGATCGAAGGCAGATTACAGTGCAACTCTTCCCACAGAAAGGGTGGGTGTCCGTGTCTTAAAAAGAGAGGAATGAGTCTTTAAAGAGACAATAATTATACCCACAACAAGTGCAACTTTCTACGTATATCTGCCAGAACTCAACATGTGAAAATACCAGGAAATAATAAAACAATAAAATTGCGTGTGTGTATATATACGTGTATATGTGTGTGTGTATATATATGTATGTGTGTGTGTATATATATGTATGTGTGTATATATATATATATATATGTATATGTATATATATATATGTATATATATAGAGTACAATAATATATATTCACACACATAACTGGAGACTAAACCCACATGATCTAAACCTAAACTCCATGGAGATCAACTCTGAGTGTCATGGTTCCATAGCAGAAGTCTTACACAGGGGCTGAGTTCTGCTGCACATTCACTTCTTCATAAGTTGATGCTAAAAAGCCATTGAAAGCCACCTGCTAGTCAGCATTACAGACACCTTGCTACCACTTTACGAGGAATGAGGCTTGGACACCCACCATGCTCTGCCAATCGCCTCCTGGTTCGACCTAACGGCAACCAATCAGAAATGGACTAGACTAGTTGATGATTCGTAGCATAGATTAATCCCAAGGGTTGCACAACGTCAGTTCTCCCATAAGTACCACTGGCTCCGGCATTAAGCTTTTTGAAATTGCCGTCAGTCAAAAAAACAGCATGGTGATAACCGGAAACGAGAAAGTTTGCACTTACAGTGAATATTTTTAACTGGGCATCATTCTGAAGCAACTACAGCTACTAGTGTAAAATTGAGCTTTTCCCTCCGGTGCCATTTCAGTCAATGGGGGGGCTGAATCCACACTTCACTTTACTTCCATTAATAAGCAGATGATCTATGAAGCTTTACGCGCCTCGTGGCGGCACCATTACAGAAGTGTCCGTGTTGGCCTTCTAGTAAAGCGATTCCCCTCCAGTTCTTCCGCTGCTTACTGCCATCCGGCTCTGCAAAGTCATTATCGTGCTACGCGGATGGCTCCGGAAGGGTCACGACTTAAAGCGGGGCAGCACACGAATCATCCCTTTGCGAAGGAAAACGGTCATTCTTGAAGAAGACAGACCTGCTAGTACAAGATTCAAGAAGGTAGCAAGCACACAAAAACATGCTTGTTGACCCAACGAGACAAACATAATGGGACAAACATTGCACCCTATTCATTTTTATTTTGGGAAAGCAACTTAAACAGTAGTATCACATGTCCCAGTTAGCCTTGGAAATATAATATAATGTCAAATATAATAAAAATGAAAATGCTTCATTCTGTTATTTAAAAAACATCTTGTTTTTATGAATGGGATGCAATGCTTCACAAACACAGCTACATCAACAGCGGACGATTGGCACTCCTAGGGACAGGAGACAGAAGAACACTAATGAATAAAAATAATTAAATAATGTGGTTGTTTACTGGTGTAACTTTGCTGAGGGTGGACATACTGGACATCACCTTCAGTGGCTGACAGTGGCTGTACAAATAACCAGTGTGACCAGCATGTATTGTTGCTATAAAAAAAACATGCTGAGCTTCCTGTTCCATTATGTAGGGACCTTGTCATGCCCGCGGGTCTCATTCGACTTGCCGATGTCCCACAAGCAGGGGAGGTCGTTGCTCGTTTACTTGGCAGTAGTGATGTTAATGCAGTGGGGGATTTAAATCATAGCGTTGTTTATCGACATACCATAGATTTATGAGTTACAGCTGGACGTTTTATTGACGCTGAAGTTCCTTCGAAGAAGACTCGGCTTGACTTACTCATGTCCTAATTTTCTGTGGGGGGTGGGGGTCCAGCCCCCCAGTTTTGCACTTGGTTGTGAAAATCCTCGTCTTGTCATTTGCTATCTGTAAGTCGCACCACGGCATATGTGCATATGGATGGTGTTTCCATTCAAACTTTAATGATTAATTAAAAAACACACATGAAATGTTCTGTATCTAGCATAGGCAAAACTCTGATGCTCATTATTTCAGAATCTGTGATAATGGGCAGGGCTGCCTGAAAGTGACTCTGTGATCCTGCAGCAACACAGAACATGTGAGGAGCGCTGGCTACCTCCCAGTGCCAGTTCCCATTTCACCGCGGTGGCACACTTGCAATTAACACATTTAGCCACAGAAGCTACCGTCAGCTGTGTGTCTGTGGACGTTTGGTTCTCCTCTGACATAAAAATATCATAACGGCAATCAGGGAAAAACAAAAATGAGTGGGAATTTTCCTGCGTTTTTAAAATTCATCATGGATACAAAGTTAGAAAAAAATGAATGGATGATTAGACCGACGTTTGATTGGATTAGGTGGTCCTTAGATGTTATGAGGCAAAGTTGCGTGTCAGTAATGTCAGCTTCCGTTTGGCCAATAGGAAAAGCCGTCATTTCTCCTTTAAGAATAACTCAGCAGCTGTTTAAGGAGAACGAGCAATTATGGCCCACGGAGGCGTAAAGTGCGGCATTAAAACGTCATTGTTTAATTGTTTAATTGTGACACAGATTGATCTAAAATGGAGCACAATCAAGCAATTATTCAATCTCCAGCAGAGGGAAAAAGGGGTAAATTGTGTTGTTGTCAAGGTTACACTGGAGTATACAAGAATTTGAGTTCCTAAACGAATGGGTAAATTTTTAGCAGGCTTCACACAATGACAAACCAAAGACAGGTACCCGTGGGGGGAGGGCACATGGGCGGCTTTTCCTCCACATAATCAATAATGAAACTTCATATATTTTTTGTTATACTTTCTCCCAATTTATCATGGCTAGTTACTCATTACTCATCATCCCCTATGATGGATATAGATTATCTCATTTCCCCCCAATATGTGAGTGCTGTCAGCTTCCCGTTTCTCACTGCACAACCTGCAGGTTCTGTCAAGCAGAACTCACGCGGTCCAGTTGGCCCTCCATCTGATAACGGGTGACACCGCAGAGCAATGACAAGGCAGAGGGACCCAGCCATTAATCCCAGAAAATAAGTTACCTTTCCTTTCTTGGGCCAATCCAAGTAGGGCACACTTCCCAGTCAAACAGTGTACACTTCCCAGTCGATTAGGGCACATTTCCAAGGTGATTTGGGCAGACTCCCCAGTCAATTAGAGCACACTTCCCAGTGGATTAGGGCACACTTCCCAGTCAATTAGGGCACACTTCCCAGTAAATTAGGACACACTTCCCAGGCGATTTGGACACACTTCCCAGTGGATTAGGGCACACTTCCCAGTAAATTAGGACATACTTTCCAGTAAATTAGGACACACTTCCCAGTCAATTAGGACACACTTCCCAGTCGATTAGAGCACACTTCCCAGTGGATTAGGGCACACTTCACTCTCGATTTGGACACACTTCCCAGTGGATTAGGGCACACTTCCCAGTCGATTAGGGCACACTTCCCAGTAAATTAGGACACACTTCCCAGTCAATTAGGACACACTTCCCAGTCGATTACAGCACATTTCCCAGTCAATTAGGACACACTTGTCAGTCGATTTGGACACACATCCCAGTCAATTAGGGCACACTACCAAGTAAATTAGGGTGCACTTTCCAACTTGTGTGTGTTACCCTCTGCTTTAATGGGTATAGATCTGTCTTGAAGGTTGTAGTTATAAGATTTTGTAGTTCTAGCTTAGACTCAACAATAACAAAGGAGTAACGTGTAACATCCAACAGCTCATCAATGCAAATCGATTCATATTACACTCATGCCACTGTTCGCCTGCCCTTGGCTCTGCATCTTACCCTAATGCCAGCCTGGTATGTCTTAGATGTAAGAAGATGAGAAGCAGCCAAATATCTAAAGAGTCTTTTGTTTCTCATGAAACATGTCAGCAAGCTTCTGTCCATATATCTATTACATCCACAATGCCGCTTTGCACATCGGATTCCACGTCATTATGGCAGAAAGTCTTCGAAAGGTTGCTAATTTTTCCAATATGTCACAAAGGCGCTTCAACCCAAACAAATTATTAACTCATCGCCAGTGGAAAGTACAGCCAGCCGCCAGCTCTCATTCACCTCATGGTTTTGTTGGCAACGTCTCATAGAACTCCCCATCTTCTGATTGATTATGGGAAGTGTAAGCCTTGCTTATTTGCGACGAAGCCGTTCTGGAATTTTCCTTGATTTCCCTGCAAATTGAGCCTTTTTATCATTGGAAGCCTGATAGCTAACAGCTTTACTTTCAGCTCCATCACCATGCTGCTCCTGGCTGCTCCGGATGGCAGTTAAGGGCAACAAGAGCAGGCATTCCTGCCTCGGAGTAGGTCGGTTTGCTGGGACACCGTGTGATACACGTGGTTTCCATTACTGCACTGTCATGGGTCCAAGGCTGCCGATCTCACCAGCACGGCAGAACTGAAAAGGTAGAGGAAGCTACTGCAGGATGACACATGGCATAAAGGAATTTAACTCCCAAGATGTGCGATCTCCATAAAAGATGCATCTGATCCAAATTACGGAACGTGAAATTAAAGCAAATTAGGCTGTGATGAGGCCACGGTTAGGTCTCATAACCCTAAAACACAGCTGACCACTCAGGGTGCCTCATCACATCTCAGAGACCTAACTCTCTACTCCCCCGTGCAAAACTGGGATACAGTTAAGTCTACCTCAGTCTTCAGAGAAGGAAGTTAACTTCAGCATCAATAAAATGTCCAGCTGTAACTCATAAATCTGTGGTATGCTCGGGTACGGGTCAAAACATCAGTGCTTCATTCTCATGATGTCGTCGATGCAAAACGACAAGTTCGTGCAGAAGCTAACGTATTAGATACACCACAAATTCACCCCGGGGTTGGCGCAATCGGACCCTGAGACAAACTGAGTCATTTGCCATATGGGATGGAATAAGGCGAGTGGATGGCCCAGCAAAGCCTTGAGCTGCGTTGTGGGTCCGCTAAAACCAACAACAACAAACAGATTTATTTTTGTATAGCGCATTTTCACAACATGACATTGTCTCAAAGCGCTTTACAGCATCCCCACCCAAAGCCCCC